>KE372725.1:22725-37407 GCA_000418225.1 Zizania latifolia | reverse complement strand
TCTGCATGACGCCGCTTGAATCTGCCCCACCCGACGATGCTCCGCACAGCGCCTCCTGATCCTGCCCTGCTCAATGACAGCATTCACAGCAGCAGTGGAGAATAGTGCAGGGTTTAGGGCGAGGAGGGGAGACCAAGCCACCGTGCCTACGACCGTTCTCGCTGGTCGCGTGCACGCAAGGAGACGAGGCGCCGATGCCTACCTCCGGCAACCGCTGTCTCCTCTCAGAGAAAATTGGCTATTTACCACTTTCAAGAGTGGGTTTTGCAAAAATGTCACTCTCAAGATTCGCTTCGCAAAATTGTCACTCTCTTCATTGGAACTTTGATTTAACCATTTTCTGCATTTTTGAATTTCATTTGCTGTTTTCTAGCAAGGGAAAGGACTAATTTGCCCCTGACACTGTTAATTGACGTCGTTCTCTGGAGCGTGGCCTCCGAGCGCCGCTGCCCTCCACGCCGGTCTCCGCACGACGCCGCTGGCGTCCACGTGCCGCTACCGCCCTCCGAGTGTCCATGCTGGCCTCCGCGTGCTGCCGCCGCCCTCCGAGCGCCCGTGCCGGCCTCCACATGCCGCCGCCGCCCTCCTAGCATCCGCGCCGACCTCCGCACGTCGCTGCCAGCCTCCATGCACCAGAGAACGACGTTAATCTCTCATGTATCAGTGCTAGAGGTAAATTAGTCCTTTCCCGTGTCAGAAAACATCAAATAAAATTTAGAAATACAAAAAATGGTTAAATGGCAGGGAAATCAAAGTTCCAACGAGGAGAGTGGCAATTTTGCGAAGTAAATCTTGAGAGTGGTATTTTTACGAAGTCCACTCTTAAGAGTGGCAAATAGCCAATTTTCTCCTCTCGCGTGGAAAGAGAAGGGATGGGGAGAGTCGGCGACGGCACGGGACCTAGATCATTTTTGCCTTTCGGACGAAATAAATAGCTAGGACAATGATGAGTGATGAATAACTGAGATTTAACAGAAGCAATAAAAGAGTTGAGATTTATTAGATGTGTGATGATGTCTATTTCAACTTCGTGTATTATATAGTAAGGTAGAAAAAGTTTTGTTACCACCATTTTCGTACTAGTCACATATTTATTACTCATATATTAAACTCTACCCTATAATTGCTAGTGCCAAAACTTATCCAAGCTTGACACTAACAAATTATGGTATACAGCTAACCAATTTTGTTACCAAAATTTTGGCGTCTTCCACATATTTATCTCTCGTGTAGGCGCCAAAGCAAATCCACTCTTTTAAACTCTGCCCTATAATTACAAGTGCCAAAACTTATCCAAGATTGAAATTGCTGGAATTTTAACTCAAATGGATTCGAGTAGCATCGTGAAACAGAGGGAGTGGAGTGTAGCAATCTCCCAATGTTTTGCTACCGTTATTGTACAAGGGTAAATTGTTGGCGAAAAACTAGCTCACGGAGCATTTGCTTCCTTGAGGCCAAGCAACTCCGCCGTGACAGGCTTGAACACGCGCTGCTCGTCGGAGTCAAGCGCCGCCGCCAGCCGCAGCCACAAGGACGAGCTGGCGAGCCACGACCCGTCGCCGCCGGGCCGCGCGACAATCTGAACGAACCCCGAACATAGCCTCACGCTCGACACGGACGCCGGCATCACCATGGCGGCGTGGCCGAAGCCGAAGTTCGTGTCGAGCGGGAACGAGCTGAACGCCGACACGGTCACCGTCGGGCTGCCCAGTCCAACGGTCGCCGTCTCGACGTACCGCCCGGCCTTGTGATCCTCCACCCAGTCCACGAGCTCCTGGAAGTGCTCGTCGTACGCCGGCGCCGTGATCGCCTGCCGCGCCATGGACGCCACCTCCGGGAGCTGCTTACTTCGGATCTCCTCCACGCTCGCCTCCCGGATGGCCAGTGTCGTGACGTTACCGACGTAGTTGTGCATCGCGGCGCGGAGCTCCGGCGCCGTGAGATGCCGACGACCGTCCACCCACCACCCCATGCGGCACCGCGCGTCGCGCGCGCCCACTACGGTGGCGAGGGCCTTCCACAGGTACGCGGACACCGCCTGGACGCGCGTGGCCGGAGCGCCGTCCCGGCTCGCTGCCTCTCGCAGCAGGGCGATGTCGGACGCCTCGATGTAGTACAGGCGCACGACGAAGCTATGATCGCTCGTTAGCACGTTGACCATGTGCTCGTCTTCCATCGGCGTGAACGCCTTGTCCAGGGAGGCGCTGTACGACGGCGGGGCGCGCGGGCGGAACACAGAGCGATCGTGGTTCGGCCGTGCTCCGGCGTCGAGCGCCCCCGACCGCGCGAGGTCGGACCACGCAGTCACAAGCAAGCTCAGCGCGTTCCCATCCGTGACCACATGGTTGGTGCCCCACGCCACGGTGAAGCCGCCGCAGCTGAACGACACCACCTGCACCGACAGCGCAACGTCGCCGGCGTACGGCAGCATGATCCTCGCAATGGACGCATCCACCGTACCATAGTCCAGGCTAGAGAGAGCCACGTCGGCCTCGCCGACGACGAGCTCCGCGCCTTGGTTGCTGCAGTGGATCTCGGGGAGGCCGGACAAAGGGTTTGCTACGATGCGGCCGGCCATGGGGAAGAAGTGGTTAAGCAAAGACGGCAAGCCGGCCACGAAGGCGGCGACGACGTCGTGGAAATCGCCGGTTGATGGCTTGGGGTAGATGCAGAACATGGCGACCTGCATGGTCTGCGGGAAGAGGTCGAGGTTGGAGACGGCGAGTACGTGCGGCTCCATGGACTCGTCGGAGGCCTTCACGAGTCGCTGGCTCACAACCCGGACGTGCACCTCGCCGCCATTGACGCTCACCATCGTTGCTTCACTAGCACAAGCTTCCTGCGACCTGCCTCGAGATCATGCATGAATGATGTCTGTAATAATGGCTCCGCCTGTATATAGGTAGGCATTGCCAGGATCACCGATCACGTGAGTTACACATGCATGGGCGCGCGAACGAGGATCATCTAAGCTTAATTTGCAGAGCTATTAATTAGCCAAGTGTCTTTCGTCTCCATTTTCGTATAAAAATTAAGTCAGAAGAATCTTTCTGTACTCATGTCGCCCTTGATGCATGCCAAATACAGTCAGAAAGATCAGTCCACTTGTAACACGTTACACAAGAGTACCTCATCGACTTTCTAATATTGTAACAAACGAAGACCCAAAATAAAAAGTACAGTTTAAAAAATATACATAATACTACCTCGATCTGTTTTTATATTTTTTTAATTTGAACAATTTTAAATAAAAATATATTAAAATTTACAATATTAAATAAATACACTATTAAAACATGTTTTATGGTCGATTTAATAAAACTAATTCGATTTTATAATTATTGGTTTATTTTTTATAAAATTAGTCAAATTTGAAGATGTTTGACTTTAAAAAATCAAATGACTTGCAATATGTAACGGAGGAAATAATAATTGAGAATATAATACACTGTTTGTGGCAGCCGTTTGCACCGTTTGAAGATATAGAGATTTTGAAGGAACTGTAGCCGACAGAAATTCCTCGACAAAGAGAATGATTCAAACCAGCGTCTCAAAATTCGTTTCATATCTGGTAACCGGTCACAGCTAGATGGCCAATAAACGTGGAAAACTAGCCAAAATTCAAATCTGGAAGCAAACAATTACCGAGCGGTTAGACTTGATTACTGCTCGGTTTAAAACAGTAACCACTACTTATCGACACCAGTTTGTGTCTGATTTGGTGTAGTTAAACAATCAGTTAGCCCATCCCATAAAAGCAGTGGGGTCTAAGTAGCAAAAATAGGGGTAGCTGGGGGAGCAGCCTAGACCTAATTTTAAGAAAAAAGACAATTTTATTAATTGGATAAACTGTTGGTGCCATCAGTTTCAAACAAAACACACACTGACCCAACCCTAATTGGGAACAATAACCTATTGTCAGTGTTTTGGGACCTAGGGTCCCCAACCCCGTGTGCATAGGACACGTCATGTCACCACATCATCTGAATCCCATCCTCATTGTCTCTGGGCACAACACCGGCCCTATGGCGAAATTGTCTACGTGAGGAAGGTCAGCACTCCCCTAGGTCTTCTGAGTTCTAGAGTCCTCAGGTAGCTAGACACTCAGGGCTAGATGGTCAGGGCCACCTAGGCTTCAGGATGGACAGTGGATGCCCGAGTTCAAGAGCTAGTGGCCCATAGTGCAGTAAATGCACTCTAGTGGGGCTCGCTTTCCTGCCTTGTCTATAGCATGATTTTCTATTTATGGTGATGTGATAGATATCACCCATGCATGCGACGACACAACTAGATAACCCACAATGACCCTTTATAAAGGCAGGTGTGACCTACCAGGTGGTGTATCCTAAAGAGCTATGTCCTCTAACATTGCACAGCCACTACTAGAGAACCGCTTATAAGTAGCGTCATATCAGTAATGGTTGTATCCAAGTCGATACCGAAGATGTATCACTATCGGTTTCAAAACACCTAGCCGTTAACATTTTTGAAATTGCTAGGAACCGGCACTGATATAGCACTATCAGTGTCAGTCCATGCCACGAATCGAATACTGATAGTGCTACTATAAAAATGGCCACGCGAGCAGAAGAGTGAGGCAACTAGAATAGTGGGGCGACCAAATTTAGTGAATAAACAATTGTTTGGTAAGATATTATCTTTTATTTGTTTTGTTCTTAGCATTGCTCTTCATGGATTGAATTAAATGTAGTTAAAAAGGACAAAATTTATGAAAATTGCTCTTCATGGATTGTTCTTCATCATAGATGGGTTGAATTGAATGTAGTTAAAAAGATAAATATGATTGATGGATTGCTCTTCGTGGATTGTAGACATAATGAATTGAATGTACACATTAATTGCTCTTTATGGATTGCACATGCAATGAATTGAATGTACACATTAAAAAGGCACATCTATTGTCATTTTGCCCATCTACAGGAACAGACTCATCGATGCCTCTCTATTTCATCAAACATGGCATTAAGTAGATTATCATACGTTTCTGATGTGTGGAATAGAACCATCATTTTTCATGATTCTGATTTGTGGAGTAAGACCATTATTTTTCTTGTACCCCTCCTTGGAAGCCCAGTGATATGATGATGCTCCTTTCTGTCCCCTAACATTGCATACAAATGTAGTATCATCCTTAGCATCACTATGTGCATTTTGTCCTCTGTGACTTCTCTTCATCATCACATGATTCCTTCTTCCCCGCCTCCTCAACATCACCCCTTATACCTCTTCCTTCGGATTTGTCCTCGATTCACCATTGTCATTTCCATCAGCATTTGAACTGCCCTCCACTATCTGCACCTTTGGTTCTGCCTTGCCGCGCACAACACCCTCCCTTCTCCTACCTAAACCTAAACCAAAACTTAAACCCTAAACCCTCAAAAAAATTGAGAAAATATTATCAGTGCTGGTTTGATTAATGAACCGCCACTAATAGTATTACTATTAGTGACGGTTCGTAACCAGAACCAGCACTGATAGTCCACTATCAGTAGTGGTTGTAGAACCAGCACTGATAGTTAATGACTATCAGTGGCAGTTCAAAAACAACCACTAATGTTGGTTCCTATAGTAGTGTGCCTTGCAAGTCATGTGATTCGTTGTCAAACTCTACTTAGTCAGTTAAGAGGTGCATTGGGGCTTGATAGTGATCATTCGCCACAAGATGACATGGAATATGGGAAAACTGCTGGCCTAGGGTGGCGTGATCCGCCTGAAGTCTAGATGCTATTTTTAGATGTCTAATTATAGCTATTGTGTAACTCCCTTGGTTTGGTTGTTGTACCCCTAGTGTGTATAAATAAAAGAGGAGGACCATGACCATAAGAGAGGGAACAACTTAGAGCACAAAAGATGGTGCAAATAGAACAGATAAAAGGAAACCTAGACATCAACCAATCCCCCGGAGAGATCACGTCCCACTACCTAAAAAAGGCTATTAATGACGGGTCATAAAAGTCATTAGTGACGGGCATCGCACCCGTCACTCTTATCACGTCAGTAATAACCTATCATTAGTGACGGGCATACACCCATCACTAAAGGTGATCTTTAGTGACAGGCATAAATCTATACCTGTCACTAATGGTCCACCTTTAGTGACGGGTATAGATGTATGTGCGTCACTAAAGGTTGGGTATAGATCTATACCTATCACTAAAGGTGACATTTAGTGATGCACATACATCTATACCCGTCACTAAAGGTGGACTATTAGTGATCATTAGTGACAGGTATAGATGGTCACACGTCACTAAGGTCGATTTTTTTATTTCAGATATGTTCTAAACAGCTTCGTTTAGTTTCTTTCAGATCAAATGAGGTGACGATTAGATCCAAGGTGGTCATGGAGAGGCTCTTTCCATTGTTTTTGTCATCGTTTTGATGTGCTTTCCATGTGATCATCGTCGGTGAGGCCTCTACTCTGAGCCACAATAGAGGAGGAGAGACGATGATGAAGAAGAAGAAGATTAGATCTGAGGTGGTCATGGAGAGGCTCTTTCCATCATTTTTATCATCGTTTCGATGTGCTTTCCATATGATCATCGTCAGTGAGGCCTCTACCCTGAGCCACAATAGAGGAGGAGAGGCGATGATGAAGAAGAAGAAGGTGATGAGGAGGTGACAACAATGGACGAGAGCAAGCAGTAGGATTTGGTGAAGCAATGGCAATAACTATGTACCCTTTGTTAAAGCAGCTCAATACCAAAGAGCTCATGGTTGGGTAGAGCATGAGATGACATTGGTTGCTGTCGAATAGATCTTGCAGTGACGCTGGCCACCGTCGATAGAGCTTGAGTCTCGAGATGACAATGGTAAAGATCAAGTAGAGAGAGCAAGGGAGTGAAGTGTAGAATGGTTAAGAGTAAAGACTGAATAGGGGAGACGGGGCTTTATAATAGTGCGTGTATATTTTTGGGCTAGTGTTGTTTTGCCCGCCTAAATTTTCAAAAATTTTCATATCTGCCAGTCTTTAGTAACGAGTCTAGATATTCGCGTGTCACTAAAGGTAGGTCTTTAGTGACGGATCTAGATATTCACACGTCATTAAAGGTAGATCTTTAGTGATGGGTCTCACACCAGTCACTAAAGGTAGGCTTGTTGGTGAAGTACCGATCAGTCCACCAAATGGGGTATCCGAGGTGGTGTTAGATGTGTGTAAGAAAAGCGTAGCGCCTTCGAACCTGATGATCGACTTTAGAATACAAGAGCCATGGTTTATACTGGTTCAGGCCTCTCAAAGTATAATAGCCCTATGTCCAGTGTTTTGGTGTGTAATACGATGGTGGATCTTACAATATGGCTCAATCAAGCTATGAAGGCTTGAGGCGTCAAAAGCAAGAAAAATATGCTAGATGACTTGTTCTTTGGGGGGTTCTCACCTTCTTTATATACTCAGGAGGTGAGCCCAACAACCCAGGACTCTATCTTGAATCAATCTAGGACTTCCTATTGAACTCAGGTACTAAATCTCTAATTACAAGGATTCAAATACAAATAAATCTCTTGATACCATATCCAGAGCTTAACTACCCGATAAGGACTTAGCTTTCCTTATCAGGATCAAACCCTTGTTAATGGGCCATACCGGTCGGTCAATACTGGTCTTGGCCTGCCCTTATTTCGGTCTGATAAGCCCAACTGTAGGGTACCCGGGGGTCATATACCTGACAGCAGCCCCCGAGCTCTTCTCAGCTTGGTTGAAGAAATCTTCATCCAAATAAGCTGAGAGGAGCTCTTCTTTAATCTAAAACTTCGACGTCCTTGTGGAACCTTGATGTCCTTGGCAAAGCCTTTGATCTTCTTCTTCTGTGTGAGGTGCACTGCATAGGTGCACCCACACGGTGTAGCCTCTGAGGAACATTTAGCTCGAGGGTCCAAAAAATATCCTACAAGGAAAGTAATCCTTCGCTTCATAATCTGGTCTTCTATCGTCGTTGAGACCTTACTGGGAAGAGGTCATGCTTGAAATCTTAAACTTGCGATGAACTGGAAAAGAATTGGTCTTGAGACTTTGGATAAATTGATGTCCAGTTGCCCGGGAGGTCGAGGCCCATTGAGTTTGTAAGTTCTCGAGGACTTCAGTCCCCGAGAACTCACACCTTCGGTCAGGCGAGCCCCCGAGCACGAGAGTCCTCGAGTGTGTGTGAGCCCCCCGAGCACAAAGGTCTTCTAGCGCATACGAGCCCCGAAGCGGGGAAGTCATCGAGCATGCCGAGCCCCTAGGTATAGGACGCACCAGCACGAAGGGTCTCAACCATCACGGACTTCACCCATTGTGTCAGAAAGAGCTTTTTCATAATTCCTTCTACCGTCCGTGGTTAACGCGTGGCAGGCAAAAAGGCTGAAAAGACGTCCTGCCTCTGACAGAGTCACACGCCACATGCAGCGCACTGGTGGAGATAATGTGGTGAGAACCGCTTTGCCTTCTCTGTCATAAAGCGTGTGGCAATCGAAGCGGCGTTCATTGCGTGGGTGGTTGGGGGAATGCCTCTATTTAAGCCGGCGTCCCTCCTTCTGAGTCTCGCAATGAGTCCTCCTAGTTCTTTCTCTTCTGCTTTGAGATTTCTTCGTTTTCACACCTGCAAAGGAGAGATTGCCGATGTCGCTTATTGCCCCATGGATCCACGATATGCTGGCTTGACCACAAAACTGGCTACTCTGATCCCAAGCTGCCAGGTTCGTCTGATATGTTGATCCCTGCATGAGCTTGTCTCATCTTTATCCATTTAGTGCACGACTCTTGGCTTTGTCGTCGTAGCAGGTTATCGTATTTTTCTTGAGACCTTTTGGCGGCATAGATCTTTCTGCTAACATACTACCGTCTGGCGCTCTTATGCTGCTTGTCTTGATGTCGGGATGCCAAGGTAGAGGCTCGATCCTATGGGAGGAGTTGGGGACGTCCACCTGCGCAGGCACCCTAGGGAGGTATCTAACCCCACCATCGAGGTCGGGCCAATGCTGCTCTCCCTTTGAGCTGGTCTCTCAGGGTCGGTGATGATCTCCTCTAGTGAAGGCGGGGATTACGTGGAGTCGCTACTATCATGGCGGTGGCCCCTGGGATCCACAGTGCTCATGGCGGCCTTGAGAGGTTGATGCTGCGCCGTGCAGAGTAGCTGTGAGAACCTCGGTGCTCATAGTCATCGCGCTTACTTTGTAGAATGCTGTCTCTGGCTGTTGGGGCATTTTTCTTCTTTTGATCAAAGGAGGCTGTGTCCCCTTCTTGGAAGTAGTGTGCTTATCGTTGTGTCTCCTTTGAAGTAGTCCGACTTCTGTAAAAAATTAGTCCTGAAGAAATAAAGGTGTTTTAAATTTGTTTTATTCATTGTGTACAGTTGGTTGTGTTTGTTTACCATCCACATGGTGTTTATCGGTGGAGTTGATGAAGATGCGAGACTGTGGGTGTACGGCTAAGTAGCCAACCCTCTCCTAGGTCCGGTTATGTGCATGGCAGCCATATGCCACCCAACTCGGAGGAGGGTATAGTCTGCAATGGTCGGTGAGTTCTTCAAAGATGCGCAGTTGTGGGTGTACGACTAAGGAGTCAACCCTCTCCCGGGTTCAGTTGCATGCATGGTGGCCATCGGACGCCCAACACGAAGATGGATGTAACCGGCATGGGTTGGTGAGTTCTTCAAGGTGCACGACTAACGAGTCGACCCTCTCCCTGAACCGGTTGCATGCACGGTGGCCATCTGGCGCCCAACATGAAGGGGAATGTAATCAGCACAGGTCGGCAAGAGTAATGCTCAACTGTGGGTGTACAGCCCGAGGGCTGACCCCTTCCTGGCCCAGTTGTATGCCTGGGCGGAAGTAGTCAGCGAGATCGGCAAGAATGATGCTCGACTACGGGTGTACAGCCCAAGGCCTGACCCCTTCCCAACCCAGATGCATGTCTAGGGGGAAGTAGTCGGCAGTGTCGATGAAGAAAATGGTGCCCCGGGGTCGACGAGTACCTGAACATGCATCATCGAGAAAGATTATTAATAAAATATTGCTAGGCATAAAACTGATGAATGTGCTCGATATTCCAGGAGTTCGGTACTGCTTGTCCGTCTTCTCGCATTAATCTGTACGCTCCTGGTCTTGTTACTTCGGAGATAATAAAGGGTCCATCCTAGGGGGTAGAGAGTTTGTGTATCCCGATGGTTGATTGTACTCGGTGAAGTACCGAGTCACATATTTTGAAGCTTTTATTTTGCACATTGCGGTCATGGTATCACCGAAGGGTTTATTGGTACTGATCCGACTGAACTGTGGCCGCTATCCGAGCTTCTTCGATGGAGTCGATGTCTTCAGCCCTTGTCTGTTCCACGATTCCTTCATCATAATATTAGACTTGGGGGGAGTTGTGTAACATATCACTTGGAAGGATTGCTTCGGAGCCGTAGACCAGGAAAAAGGGTGTCTACCCTGTGCCTCGATTTGGCTGCATGCGGAACCCCCAGAGTACTGCGGGTAGTTCTTGGAGCCACTCCTGGCGTATTTCAACAAAGGATCGAAGATTCGTGTCTTTAAACCTTGTAGAATCATTTCGTTAGCGCGCTCGCACTGTCCGTTGGCCCGAGGGTGAGTGACTGACGCATACTTGACCTCGATCAATCTTTCTTCACAAAAATCTCAGAAGTCGTTTGCTGTGAACTGAGTCCCGAGGTCGGTTATTATTTGGTTTGGGATGCCAAACCGATAAGTGTTTCTTCGATGAATTGTGCTGCTTTCTTGGCCATGCTGTTCTTTAGGGGCATGACTTCTATCCACTAGCTAAACTTATCGATAGCTACCAGGAACCGGTCGATGCCCTGGAGAGCCTTTTGAAAAGGTCCTACCATATTGAGCCCCTAGCAAACGAAGGGCCAAGTTGGTGGGATTGTTTGAAGGGCTTGAGCTAGGAGGTGACTTTGTTTGGTGAATAATTGGTAGCATGTGCACTTTTTGACTAATTCTTTAGTGTCGCTATTGGCTGTCGTCCAATAGAAGCCTGATCGAAAGGCCTTACCAACTAGCGCCCTTGCCCCGGCGTGATTGCCGCATGCCCCTGCGTGGACTTTATTAAGGATTTGGAGGCCCTCTCTTGGCAATATGCACTTTTGAAGTACCTTTGTTGAAGCCACACGCTTGTATAGTTTATTCTCGATGACTACATACTGCTTGTTTCATCTTGTTAGCCGTTCGGCCATAGTCTTGTCTTCTAGAACTGTGCCTTTTAGGATTTGGTCGATGAAGGGCTGCCACCAATCATTGGCGTCTTCGAGCATAGCAACAATTGCTAATGAGCTAGTGCTTTAGTTTGTGTCATCCTTGATTGATGGTTTGATGAGTTCTTGGACGAATACACTCTTGGGGACCATGCACGAGAGGAACCAAGGCGGTCGAGGGTGTCAGCTGCCGAATTATCGTCACGGGGAATATGATAGAATTCCAGGCCTAGAAACTTGTCTTCGAGCTTTCGGACTTCCGCGCAGTAGGCATCCATCTTGTCACTGGTGCAAGACCAGTCCTTATTGACCTGGCTAATAGCTAGCTTGGAGTCTCCATAGACCATAAGTCGTTTGACCCCGAGGGATACAGATATCCAAAGGCTGTGTATCAATGCTTTGTATTCTGCCGTATTGTTTGAGGATTTAAACAGTAGTTGTAGTACGTAGCGCAGCTCTTCTCCTTTTGGGGAGATAAGGAGAATCCCTGCACCAGCACCATCTATGCTGAGAGAGCCATCGAAGTACATTGTCCAGTATTCTTTTTTTTCTTAGCTCAGAGGTAGTTGTATTTTGGGCCACTCGGCGATGAAGTCGGCCAGGGCTTGTGACTTTATGGTGGTACGGGAGCAGAATTCCATCGTATATTCCCCCATCTCAATGGCCCACTTTATGATTCGCCCTGTTGCATCTTGATTATGGAGTATGACGCTCAGTGGGTATTCTATTATGACTACGATCTTATGGGCTTGGAAGTAATGCTTTAACTTCCGAGCGGTGAGTAGGACAGCGTAAAGGAGCTTTTGTACTTATGGATACCTTGCTTTTGATAGGCCAATGACTTCTGATATGAAATATACCGGTCTTTGGACTAGAAAGACACATCCTTCTTTGGACCGCTCGACTATTATGGTCGTGCTGACGATATTAGTCGTGGAGGCGATGTAGAGGAGGAGGACCTCTTCTGGATTTGGAGCCATAAGGATTCATGGCATGGTTAAAAATTTCTTCAATGTGGAGAACACTTCGTCGGCCTCAACTATCCATTGAATTTTTTCTCTTTCTTCAATAGTTTAAAGAAGGGAGCTCCTCTTTCCCCTAGACGGAAGATAAATCTCCCGAGGGCTGTCATGCAACCGGTGAGCTTCTAGACTTTCTTAGCGTTGTTAGGTTTTTCCATCTTCATTATCGCCATTATTTTGTCTGGGTTGGTCTCAATGCCCCGGTGCTGACGATGAACCCGAGTAGTTGCCTGGATGGTACACCAAAGATACACTTCTTAGGGTTAAGCTTCCATCAAAATTTTCACAGATTAAAGAATGTCTCGATAATATCGCTGATGAGGTTGTCTCCTTCTCTATATTTTATGACCACGTCATCGACATATGGTTCGATGTTACGGCCTATCTGCTCCAAGAGACATCGCTGGATGGCCCACTGATAGATTGCTCCCGTGTTCTTGAGGCCGAAGGGCATGGTTGTGTAACAGTATGCTTCTAAAGGTGTGATGAAGGATGTTTTCTCCTGGTCTTCTTCTTTAAGACTAATCTGGTGGTATCCAGAGTAGCAGTCGAAGAAGCACAGGAGGGAGCATCCTGCCATTGAATCGACTACTTGGTCTATTCGAGGTAGCCCAAAAGGATCCTTCGGGCAGTGTTTGTTTAGGTCGGTGTAGTCGACGCAGATCCGCCATTGTCCCATTTTCTTTCTTACCAAAACTGGATTGGCGAGCCATTCTAAATGGCAAACTTTGTGGATGAATCATGCTAGGAGGCGGGTGATTTTGACATTGATCGTCTCTTTCCTATGTCCATGTTGGAGCGCAGGAGGCTGACGAGCGCGATTTCCTATTTGGGGTCGAGCCCTGCTCCGATAGTCGTGGTCTTTGTCGGGTCTGCATCGGAGAGGGCGATCTTCTTAATGTTTGAGGGTGTGGGGGAGATCCCCAAAGAGGTTGGTGCCTTGATCAGGATTTCCGAGGCCTCAGGAGGAAGTGCTCGGACTTGCTTGAGGGTTTCCTCCATTCGAGCCGATAGGTCGATAGCCTCTGCTAGGACGAGACTGTCTTTCTCACATGCTCGAGAGATGCTGATGTTTCCCCGAACAATGATAACTCCACTGGGACCCGGTATCTTGAGCACCAAGTATAGGTAATGCCCGATGGCCATGAACATGGCTATAGATGGCCTTCTAAGGACGGCATGGAACGGAATATCGTATTCTGCGACCCCGAAGGTGATGTGCTCTATCTGATAATTGTCTCAAGAACCGAACGTGATCGATAGAGTTATTGAACCGAGTGGTACCGAACTCTGCCTGGGTATAATACCATAGAACAGGAAGTTGTCCTCCTTTTGGAGGCTGTCGACTGAGATGCCAAGACCAGTGAGGGACTACTAAAAGAGGACGTTCAGTCCACTACCTTCGTCGATCAAGACCCACCTCATGCGTACTTTGAGTATCACTAGGTCGACGACCAGCGGCCAGGGCCAGGTTTTTGGGATATTTGTTCATTGGTCATCTCAAGAGAAGGTGATCAGAACTTCCAACCACCGCAGCTGTTGGATTTCCTTGAACCCCGCGGCATTGATGCGTTGGTCCAGAATCTTTTACTACCGTTTAGTTTTGGCTGATGTAGGGCCTCTGAAGACGATATTCACCGTCTTATGAGGCTCCTGCAAATCATTGTTATCCTGGGACCAACTATCCTTCCTCGGGGCATCATCATCGTCCCGATGTCTTTAGCCCTGGCGGGGATTACCGTGGGATTCTTTGGTGAGTATGTCTTGTAGAGAATAGCATTTGCACATGGTGTGCTTGCCCTTTGGATGAAATAGGCAGGATTTGTCGAGTTTTTCCAACATGGCTTTGTCCTCCTGACGTTGTGAACTGTAGGTGGCCACCACAATTCTCTCTGTCTTCCTTTTTCGCTCTTGCTTGCCTCGGGAGGATCTTGGTCGGTCGTCCTCTCATCGGGGGGACCGAGAACGGTCGTCTTTGTTCCAACAATATCTGCTCTCGTGGCGTGACCGCTCTATCTTTTCCCTTCGAGTGTCTTCATAGTCGGCGTAGCTTTCCGCAATAGAGATCATCCGGGCGATGGTTTTTGGCTTCTTTCTCACGAGGGCCCCGTGCAACTCGGAAGAGTGGTGCAGGGCGTCGATGAAGCAATTGATGATGTCCTGCTCGTCGATGTCCACGACCGTAGTCCTTTTCTCTAAGAACCTTTGGATAAAGCTGTGGAGTGCCTCATCCTCCTTTTGTTGTAGTCGTTGGAGGTCGTATCGGGTCCTAGGCTTCTGCCATGTTCCTTGATAGTTGTCGATGAAGGCCGAACGAAGTTGCGCCCAGGAATCGATAGAGTTCCTTGGTAGGCTCGAGAGCCAGTTGTTGGCAGACGAGGAGAGCATGACTGGAAGGTAGTTAGCCATGACCTCTTCGTCTCCCTTGCTACGTGAACGGTGGTGTA
>KE372725.1:0-10269 GCA_000418225.1 Zizania latifolia | reverse complement strand
TTTATCTTTAAAACAGAAATAAACCTAACTAATCTTATCTTAATCTAATGATCTAACTAATTCTAGCTTATCTTAACTAATATTTGCACATAACAATCTCTCCCTCTCTCGACGACCAGCTCGTCCTCAAGCTGGAAATCTGGATAAGAGATGTGCGGTGGAGGAGCATGCTTCAACTTCACTAAAATCTTCTCCCTTTCTCTGTTATGGACCCTGTAAACTGAGCTGGCATCAAGAAAATAAAGCCCTTCTTTCTTCACAGCTGTGGAAGTGAGGCCCACTCCGGGGGGGCTGGCAGTGGAGACGGTCAGCTTCTGATCGTAGGTGTAGTCCTTCGCAAGCAGATCCTTGGTCAGCTTCAGAGAATAACTGCGGGAGAGTGCGAGCCACAGGAGGCGCGTCCACGACGGCGCCATAGGGTGGCGACGCGGCAGGGGGAAGCAACCGCCAGCCCTGGAGGCTAGGGACACCGTAGACGGAGATGTTGCTGCTGCGCACGGGGCGCGGCTTCCACTTGAGGGGTCGAAGATCTGAGCCGGCGTCCGTGGCTTGGGGGAAATCCTGGACGGTGGCGAGGCAGCCTGGAGCGTGGTGACTTCGTCGGCAGCGGCACGGAGGGGCGCGGCGAGGGCGGCCTGCACCACTACGTCGTCGGCAGCCGCGAGGGCTCCATCGTCCGCGGAGAGCTCCACGCAGGCCACCTGGCCCTGCTGGTCCGCGGCCTCCTTGACCAGGATGGGGCTGAGCGCCTCACGGTCCTTCCTCTCCTCTTGTGCTCCTGCCTCCACAACCGGCAACGGTGGCGGTGCCTCGAAGGCGGAGGCGGCCCGCGGCAGAGGGAGCTCGGCTAGGTTTTGGCCAGTGGCGGCGTCTCCCTTCCCTCCTCCCCCTTGTGGCTCTGCCTCCCCAGCTGGCGATGGCAGCGACGGCGCGGTGAGGAAACCTGTCACGCCGTAGGGCCAACTCGGCAGCGTGGAGGCCACCGGAGCCAGGCCCGTCCGCGCCTCGAGGGCTGTCATGCGCACCGAGAGACCGGCGACAGATTGCACCAATTCTGCCACGATTTTGGCCAAGGGATCGGCCGTCGGAGCAGATGGGGCGGTCATCGTCATTGTGTTCGGACGCTGTCCTCGTAACCTGGAGCTCTGATACCAAATATTAGGAGCAGAGGAGGAACTAAACAATTCCTTCTGCTTGATTTATTCCATAACCCTTATGGGGTATTTATACTCCTAATACAATCTAATCTGCTATCTTTATCTTTAAAACAGAAATAAACCTAACTAATCTTATCTTAATCTAATGATCTAACTAATTCTAGCTTATCTTAACTAATATTTGCACATAACAGTGCGATTTCAGTGGTTCATGCCCAAGTCGAACTGAGGTCCAAACAGGCAATAATGCCATCATGGAAAACCATGAAATATACTTGCATCTCATATAAAATCCTAGTTAGCATTTAGAAGTTGATACCACGCTAGGGTAAGGGTCCGAAGACTAGAGGATAGTGTACTCGCCCTCTAATAGCTTTGGCAGGGCTTCTCCCTGTCAAGCTAAGAGAGGCTCTGAAGCTTACGACTAACTTTAGAGATTCATTGATTTTTTGATAATAGAATTCATAAGATCCCTTTATATGTAGTGAGGACTAACTTAATATTCAAGGAAATAGTCCCTACTATTATAGAAATCTGTCATGGTCTGAAACCATGACAGGATAAACACCGTCGGGAGGATAGCCGGGCGGCGGCAACTGTTAGGGATAAGAGGTAAACTTAGGTTGGAGAGAGGAACAATGGGGAGAGATTAGATTTATTCTTTCTTTCTTTTTGAAATAGAGATACAACCCATCCTTATATAGATGGCATGACTTAACTATCAAAAAGATAATCTCTAAAATCTAGAAAATATATTACAGCTTAATCTAATCTTATCTCTAAAATAAGAAACCTAATCTTATCTCTAAAATAAGAAACCTAATCTTATCTATAAAATAAGAAACCTAATCTTATCTCTAAAATAGCTGCTACAGTACCACGTGGGTATTGTTTACGCCTAATTGGGCTAGGCCCATACCCATGACATTACACCCCTTCTTTTGAGCAGCTCGTCCTTGAGTTGCAATGAGATCTTAACCCTATCATAATGTCTAATACTCAAGTCTTTTACATCTTAGCTTACTACATTATTATGAACTAAAAATAAATCTAAGATTATTATGGGTTGCCAAACCCTCCTTATAGCTTGAGGTGGATCTTCTTGGCACTATAGACATCAAACAGTTGATGGAGTACCTCTTTGGTAACTAGGTAGAGTAGATGATATACCGTAACATGGAGAACAACTTATATAGTTTTAACATCAATACTAGAAGCCATGGTGAGTGCCTCTGATACCAAGTTATCATGGTCTAAAACTATGACAGGATAAACATCGTCGGGAGGATAGCTGGGCGGCGAATGCTGCTAGGGATGAGAGTAAGACTTAGGTTGGGGAGAGGAACATTGGTGAGAGATTAGATTAATTCTTTTTTGCTTTTTGAAATAGAGATACAAACCATCCTTAACTTGACTCTCAAAAAGCTAATCTCTAAAATCTAGGAAATAAATTACAACTCAATCTAATCTTATCTCTAAAATAAGAAACCTAATCTTATCTCTAAAATAGATGCTACAGTACCATGTGGGTACTGTTTGTGACTATATTGGGCTATAGGCCCATACCCATGACAAAACCAATCTAATATGTATCTGTAATTCCTAACTAAAATCAATACCTTCCTAACTACTACATGTAATACCAAAATAACTATATGTCTATACTAAATCAACTAACTCGCCATATGGGCTTATCATTGCTACAGTACTACACACTGTTCACTCGTGCTACAGTGCAGCGTGGGTATTGTTCATGCTGGTTAGTGGGCCTTGGCCTCCTGGCCTATTGCCCATGACATCATCCTTGCAGACAACCAG
Organism: Zizania latifolia; assembly: GCA_000418225.1. Classification (NCBI taxonomy): domain Eukaryota; kingdom Viridiplantae; phylum Streptophyta; class Magnoliopsida; order Poales; family Poaceae; genus Zizania; species Zizania latifolia. Next base: position 7,294 of record KE372725.1, on the reverse strand, counting down.
CAATCACCAAATGTGGTACCCTGGCAACAAGGATGGAGATTTCTCCAAGCTAGGATGATTCCCCAGACTTGAGAACTAGCCGTCTAGCCCCACATTGCACCAATATATTCTCAATTATCTCCTGCCACAGCTTGCAAAGTGTGTAATTTCTGTGGTTCACGCTCAAGTCGAACTGAGATCCAAACAGTCAACAATGCCATTTCATGGAAAACCATGCAATATACTTGCATCTCATAAAGATCCTAGCTAGCATTCAGAAGTTGATACCAGGTTTTCAGGAAATTGAACATGCACTAATTGTGCAAAGTAGGCTTGAAAGTATTTATATATTTTTTTCCATAGAATGGCTTATAATTCTTACTATTTTTCAGGTGTATACGGTGACTGTGGTGGAGCATGGGTTGATGAGGAGTAAGATTAGTGGCTTTCTGTAAGTGTTTCTGCAATAAATTATTAACTGAAAGCTGGAGAATCTGTTATATGTGCAGTCGTACTGTGAATCCAAAGAGCGAGTCTGCTAAATCAAGATATGCTGCTGAAAAAGGATGGTTGAATCTTATAGATGACCTGGACCTGTCAGCTTTTATATTTCGTTTGGGTGGAATATATGGGCCTGGAAGAAGGTTTCAGTCTGCTAATATTTCTGTCCATTTTATTATGCATGATTTGGCTACCGAAGTTCACATTTCTAACAGCATGGTCAACTTTCTGACTGAATTCTGAGAAATTAAATATTTGAGGAAACTTCATGATCATTTTATAATTTGTGGTACAATCTTGTAAACAGAGTAGTGAATGAAAAGAGGAACATTTATTTGTCAGAGGCATTTGTTACAGTTCCCTGATACTTGCTTTCTGAAAGCATCAGTATTATAGCTCTTCTCTGATTCTCTCCTAATTGCAATGATCATTGTTGATTGTTGCAGTGCCATGGACACCATAACTAAGGGCAAATCTTTGTCACCACGTCAGAAATCGAGGGAGTCCAAACAGTACACTGCACGAATTCATGTGGCTGACATTTATCAGGCTATCCTGGCTAGCATGAGCGTCAGAAGTTCAAGGTTTCTTTTTCTCTTGAGCCTTCACAACTGCTACTATTGCAGTTTCTTCTGCCTTGAATCACATTTTTCAAACTTTCTGTGTTAGTGTTACCCTGCAACTCACAAGTCACAAGCACAAATATGAGACTTGCACTGCCAAAATAGATTCACTTCGGTTGTATGTGACTATTCACTCTTAAGAATAACTTTCACACTAGTCATTTTCCACAAAATAGCAGCATTCATGCATTATAAAATTTCTGTGTAGTTGCAATTACTGTTATTTTATTCCCTTTGGGTGGAATCTGATATTTGAGTATTACCACTCAATTTGGGTGCAATATTTGGTTGTATACTATAAAAAATGCATATCATGTTAGTGTTAATGCTTTTACTCTTACTGGACCTTTGGAGGCTGATCATTGATTCCACATGTTTGGCAACTTCATTTGTAGGAGAATATACAATGTGGTGGATGATGACCCTGCCCCAAGAGCTGAGGTTTTCGCATTTGCTCAAAGTTTGGTCGAGAGAAGGGATCCTAATTTGATAGTGCATTCCACAGTACCAGATACTCAGGGTAGAATTGTAGCTGCTCAGAAACGGGTCTCTAATGATCGGCTAAAAGAGGAACTTGGTGTAAGGCTTCTTCACCCAACTTATAAATCGGGCCTGCAGGGTATTTTGGATTCTTGGCGCCCCAATTCTACTTATTCAAACGAAACAGGTGACGTTTAGCATGTGTAACTGTATATATAACTAGCCGAGTTTTTCACGCAATGCTGGGCAGAATGGCAGATCTATTCTAAACTTTATTTGAGTGTAGAACTGTATATGAAACTTTCTTTAAATCTAAATTTTAAGTTTGAAGACGTAGCCTATTTGTCATCGCTTGAGAAAGCCTCAGGGGGCGTGCATATGTGGAGGCCTCCTCGGATTTTTCTTCTGGTCTTCTCGGACATCCGCAGGTAAGTTTGATTAGTGTGTTTCGGAAACTAAATTTAGCGGGTTAATTAATTACCTCTTCACATGGTGTTTGAGTGGAATCCCTAGTGTTTATTTATGCTTTAGAGTCCATATCGGCTATGGATCTATTTCTACTGTAACCCTTATTATTATTAATCCATATCAATCTAGGACTCCGACGGTGCAGGTTATTCTCTTTTATTCTCCGGTGAGTTAGCCGGATGAGGAGAGGAGAGAAAGGGAAATAGGACAGTGGTAAAATCATCCAAAAAGATATGAAAAATAAGAAAAGAAATTACAAATATCACTTATGTTAAAAAAGTGGTACATATGCAAAGTTCCAGCCCATTGTAGGATATATGTACGAACAGGTCTAACTTTGAGACAAATATCAAAGCAGTGGCGGAGCCATGATTTCTTTACTAGGTGTGCCTGCTTTGCAAGGTGAGGTTACAGACAGTGACTGAGTGAGGGTTACATCGACATCTCTGTTTTGCTACTTTTGCACCTTAATTTAGAAGCATTTGTAAAAGATTTGTAACACGGCTATCTATTTGTCAAGTGCTGATTAGAACAACATCCAACACTCTTTTTCCTTCTTGTGGTGACGTTCTAAATTGAAATTTACAAATTGTAATTTAGCTTAGATTCTTACTTTTTACCAACAAAAACTTATGATCTTTAAGTATAACATCATAGACAAATCTAGAAACTAAATAAAAAGTAAACTAAAAGCTGTATCATGTTTGTATTAGAGTTGCACCTTTTCCTATTCAATGAGTGTAAGATATTTCTTGTGTAAGTTGAGGCGACTGATAAATAAAAAACTAGACTAACTAATAAATAGAAAAATTTATGATTAGGTGCACTATTTGAAGCCATTCGAGAAATGCAAGCCCAACGAGAGTGATTAGGTGTTTTCTCTGTTCTTTTTTAATTAACTACTAATATTTCACCTAAAACATATCACGATGGATGCTATCCATGCTTGCCACGTGGTGAGTTGCCATATCTACTCCATGGTTTCCGATCTTCCCGAGCCGGTGACTAGTAACTAGACCAATAATTATAATAAGCAGATTGGTTCAGCCACCGCCGATAACCAGACATGCATATCAAGCGACCAGGGTCCAATGGCTTCTTCCCTGTACATACAAATGACAATATTTGTGCTTAATCCTACAACTCTACTTTGTTGGCATATGTATGGCCTGACGACACACCACACCCAGGGAAAGTTCTATGGAAACAAGTACTCAATTATTACCAACACTTAATAGATGTTTCAACCAGACACTATTCATTAATTACCAACACCTAATTGATGATTGCTGACCGTAGAAAGAAACAAACAGTATTCATGAGAACGGACAACACGGACTTGTCTTTGCTTGCCAATAATGCCCACGTCAGGCCGTATCTAGTTCAAAGAGCAAAGCGTACGTTCTCATGTGATAGCACATGATTTCACTGTTTGACCAAGTAGTACGATGATTCAAGAGAATGCATTATATAGAAAATTGATAAACGTCTTTAAATTATTTTTCTTATCAATTTATATTGAAAACTTTTGAAAAAACAGTTTAGTAATTTAAAACATGTGCCGTAAGTTTAGTGATTTAAAACATGTGCCGCATGATAATCCAATCCCGTAATACACCAAGAAGCAGAACCGAAATTCCCAGCATCTTCGATCTCATCGTTCAGCGATCGTTAGTTAAATAAAGGTTAATGCGAGCAAGATGCAAGGTGCCATGCTTGCAAACTCCAGTCTAAAGGTTAATGCAGCTTTGTGGGGAAGCAAAAATAAATAAAGCAGATCTTAGCATCCGATGATCCATCCAACCCCCGGAAACTTCCGTTGCAAAAGCCATCATTGGATTTGAATTGGACAGTACAGATCAGCTCAAGACCATTCTTTAGCAAATATATTGTTCATGGTATTAATTGTATTCTGAATACCAATGTTTACCAGTCGCCTAGTTGACCCTAGACGCCATGGGACCGGCCAGGTAACTAATCACGATTAGTCATCGATCAGACCGATTAGTTGAATCTGATCGATCCTAGTCGTCCATATAATCATCTTATATATTTTAGAACATATACATACTATATATATATCTTTATATACTATATAGTATATTAGTATTTGCCAATAAAGCAATAATCAAGAGTTTAAAACTACATTCTAGCCAAAACTCTACACTTGCAGTTACTCACGTCCACTGTACAGACTCTAGATTTCATCCAGAACTCTACACTTGCTGTTACTCACCGTCGAAGGATGAGCTCATCTTAAAATCAACTGCTTGGGCTGGAGCAGATGCAGAATTGTGCGTGGGGGAGAAGAGAAATCACGTGCTAGAAATTGTGTGCGCTAGAGCAGAATCGTGCGCTAGAAACTGGACAAAAGCAACCACGCTAGACGGCTAGATAAGAGGAGAATAGCTGGCTGCTGTGGCAGCGCACAAGGAATGAGGGAAGAATAGAGGAGACACGTGCCCTAGTTGGAGTGCCAAGTGCTAACCCTAACATGCCACATTGGCAGCCCAATAGATTAGTTCTAAGCCTAGCTAAGCAGGCCCAACAAAAACCATCAGCCAAACCTGATCGTCCTACACCCCCTAGTCGTCCGATTAATCGACGACTAATCGGACGACCAGATATCTGGTCGGCCTAGTCACCTCGGAGCCTCTGGTCGGGTCCAGAGGACCGATAAGGACGATTAATCGTGATTAATCACGATTAATCGGATGACTTGTAAACACTGCTGAATACTGTAGCTGTAGATCTTATGAAAACAAATTACTGAGATTGTGTGTAGTCCTCTACAGTCCTCATCCATTCTCTGACCGCAGCAGCAGCATGCAACCAGCCAATGTGTGTGATCTCAACCTAAGATTAATTAACTGCCCATCAGGAATCTCCCTCTCAATAGACACCCTTTGCCACTGCTAGAAACTATAATTTTCCTATCGGTAGAAAACCGTCAGAAAAATACAGAAATCCGTCAGGAAAATAGGTAAAACAATTTCCCTGAAGGCGTCCCGATAGGAAAATACTCGCCAAGGATAGCACGATAGAAAAATTAAAATTGCTTGACGACTAACCTATTTCCCTGTCGGTGTGATGATTTTTTGACGGTTTGTGACCGATAGGAAAATTCGACGTCATCGGGTCTAAATTTTTATCTCTATCGAATTATGCCGACAGGTGTCGGTGAATCACCAAGCAGTCCACCCAAAGGGTACCTGAGGTAGTGATTAGATGTGTAAAGAAAGCGCAGCGCTTTTGACCCGATGGTCGACTCTAATAAACAAGATGTCAGGTCTAGGGGTGACCAAAGGCGGTGGCGTGGTCTCCTCTGCTGAGGGCGCCACAAGTTTGGCTGCGGCGCCAGCCTTGGCACCGGCCGACGGGGGTGCCCCTGCAGTGTTGGAAGTGGTGGTCGCTGATCCCTTGGCTGAAGGGTTGGCTACCGTGGGAGCCGTCGACCCCTTGACTGTGGGGGCGACGACCGGTGGTGGCGCTGTGCCAATCGTGGTGTCCGAGGCGGGGGTCGCCGACCCCTAGAGACGACTGCGGAGGTCGTCCTGCCATATTCTCTGACGACGATGGGCGATCCCGAGCTTCTGGTGGGCCTAGATGCCCTCTGGGTGGCGGCGAGAGCCCCCGGGCCGGCTCTCGGCCCATTGATCGATGAGGCCTCCTTCCTGCTATGCAAGCTTGCCGAGGTAGGCCCCTTGGCATGCGATGATTTTTCCCTTTTTCTTGCATTGTCCTTCACCAACTGTTGTGTCCTTGGTTGTAGCTGCTCCGTGTGCGGTGGGAGTCTGAGTCCTTGGACGTGAGCCGAGTGGCGGCCCTCGAGGCCGAGGTTAAGTCGCTCAAGCGCGAGCGTGCTGACCTCATGGCGAGGAATGAAGGACTAACGCGGAGGGGCATTGAGGTGGAGGCTGCGGTGAACTTGACGGTGGTGGCGGCCGATGACGCCACCAAGATGGCCGAGGAGGCCGGTCATCGAGAGGTGGCCGCCAAGGTCACCGCTGAAGCGGTGGAGGAGGCGGAGAGGGTCCTCCGAGCCACTTATGAGAGGGTGAGGGTATCAGTGGAGGAGGCAATCGTCGAATACCAGAGTAAGTGTTTATGCTTGATTTTCTCTTGGTCGCTTGTTTTGCTTCTTTGATCCTGACTCCTATTAATCTTCCTTCGCAGGGAGGCGTGATCGAGCCAACACCTAGATCACCGAGCTCGAGGAAGAGGTGGGCGTGATCTGCTCGATGATTGAGCGCATGCACTTCCTGCTGGTCGAGACCCCTTTGCCTGATGAGGAGTTCTAGGCGAAGCTCGAGGGCCTCAAGACCCAGCTCCATCTCTTTGTCAAGGCCATGGGAAGGAATGGGGCCGAGCAGGCCTTGGCCTACATTTGGGCTCACTTCTCTGAGGTGGACCTCCATCGACTGGAGCATGGGCTTCCCACCGGGGTGACCGGTGATGACGCTGCGATTTATCAGCGGGAGGTGGAGGACATCGCCGCTGCCATTGCCAGGGATCTCAAAGCCCTTGCCCCTCTCGAGGACCCAGAGCCTAGAGTGGCACCTCCTAAAGAATAGTCTCCACTAATCTGCATAAATTAGGAGTAGGTAGTTAGCGTGAAACTTGTTATGACAAAACTGTGAAATGAAAATCCTTTGCAGTTTGCAAATTTTGTGCTTCAGAGCCATTAGTACCTTGAGGGACTTGGGCTAGACCGTATAGTACTTAGCGTAGGGCCCTCACACCACGTACACGCCTATCAACATCAGGCAGCGCAAGCCCCTGAGGATTTTCAGACTCTAGACTTTGTTAAGTCCTTTGTGTGATTGAGAATAGGTCTCGAGCCCCCGATATAACCGTATAGTCTTAGGTGCAGAGAACTGATGCTGCTTACACACCAACCCGACGTCAGGCGTCATGGGTTCCCGAGACCCTCGAGACTTTGGCAAAGTTATGGCCAAGGACTCGAGCCCCCGAGAGCCTTAGCAATCAGTCGAGTTGTTAACGCCAGTTCTTTTTTGCTCGTGTGGTTGTTAATGCCAAACCCAGAGCTGCTTCATAGGGGCACAACCGTTTGAGCTTGGCACAGGACATTTCGCATCGACTTGAGAGGGTACGAGCCTAGCGATTCAGTGATAAAAACATGTGATGGAGTTTTGCTCGAAGCAAAATTTTGACTTTATTTTATATAAGGCGAAAGGTACATAGCTGGACAAAGGGGAGAAGTTGAGTTGGCCGGTGTACGA
>KE372724.1:440783-455814 GCA_000418225.1 Zizania latifolia | reverse complement strand
GGGGGCAGCAGCTGACGGGCATGGGCGGAGGAGGCCAGCGGGATCAAAGCGCTACGACCTGTGATGGCGAGAGTGGAGCCTGGAGTGGCGGCTCGGAGCGTGAGACCAGCGATCCAAGGCTAGGGTTGGGTTGGCCTTAGACTGGACCAGTTGGCTGCACGCACTGCGCTGAAGAATTTGGCCTAGCTCCAGCCCTAGCCCCAGCCCTAGGCTAGGCTGAAAGAGTAGGGTTAGGCTTTTTATATTTATTTTTTCGGAAAAAATGCTATGTATTATAAGGTAAAAAAATTTATAGGCCTGGGGCTAAGGCCCAAGTTACCCTAGGCCTAGTTCCGCCCCTGTGTCCAGGCACCAGCCAGAGTTTAAAGATGGCAAAGAATGTTATAGATCAATGAGGTATCAGAATTTTCTAAAGCAGGTGGCAGGTGCTCACAACGCAGCTTGATGGAAAGAACCTACTAGAGAAAATGAAACTGGAACATTAAAGATTGTGACATATACATGTAACAGATACCGAGAACTGTTGAATGCTTGAATCTGTTGAATTGTTACTGAACCAGCAAGTTACCCGCCGGGTTTCGGGTATCCGATAGGTTCAGGTATGGGTTTAGTTTCACACCCGCGGATTTCACGAGTTTGGGTTTATATGGATTTCATGTGTTTACTTCATGGGTGGGTTTTCATAAAACCCACGGGTTCTAAACCCGTTGCCATCCCTAGTAGTATTATAAAAGATAATTTTTACCTCTAAAATATTTATACTATATTTGACTAAATTATTCATTACTCCACCTAAGAACTTTCGAGCTCACACTCACGCACCTCGAGAAAAGTAGTATGCTCTTCTTACTCTTCTCCTCTCCTTAATACATGTACTTAAGTCTAAAACATGCTATAGAACTAATAGAATAGGTAGTAACTAACACTACCTAAAAAAGTCATTGGTGTTGGGTCATAAAATCATTAGTGATGGACATCATACCCATCACTCTTATTACGTCACCATCATTAGTGACGGGTATACACCCATCACTAATGGTTCATCATTAGTGACGGGCATAGATGTATTCCCATCATAAATAGTCGATCATTAGTGACGGACATATATCTATACCCGTCACTAAAGGTAGACCATTAGTGACGGGTGTACGTGTCACTAATGGTCAATTTTTTTTTATTTCAGATATATTCTATAGAGCTTTGTTTAGTTTTATTTAGTTCAAATGAGGTGCTGATCAGATCTGAGGTGATAGTGGAGGAGTTCTTCTCGTCGTGTTTGTCGTTGTCCTGAGGTGCTTTTCATGTGGTCATCGTCGGTGAGGCCTCTTCCCCGAGCCACAATAGAGGAGGAGAGGCGATGATGATGGAGAAGTAGGAGGAGAGGAGGTGACAACAAAGGAGGAGAGCAGATAATAGGATTTAGTGAAGCAGCAACAATAACTATGTCCCCTTTATCGAAGCAGCTCAACATCGACGAGCTCATGGTCGTGTAGAGCACGAGATAATGCCGATCACCGTCGGGTGGATTTTGGGGTAAGGCTGGCCACCGTCTATAGAGCTCGAGATAACAATGGTAGAGATAAAGTAGAGAGAACAAGGGAGTGAAGTGTAGAATAATTGAGAGTAGATACTGGAGAGAGGAGACGAGAATTTATATTAGTGATGTGTGTTTTTGGGCTAGTGTTTTTTTACCCACCTAAATTTTTAAAGATTTTCATATACACCGGTCTTTAGTGATGGGTCTATAGAACACCCGTCACTAAAGGTAGGTCTTTAGTGACATGTTTATAGGACATCCGTCACTAAAGGTATGTCTTTAGTGACGGTTGTAAACACATTCGTCACTAAAGTTATATCAGTGACATGTGTATTTTATTCGTCACTAAAGTTATGTCACTAAATGTCATTTATGTGGTAGTATAAGGCTGTGTTTGGTTCAGCTTTTCTAACCAGCTTCCTAGCTAGGAAGCTAGAAGTTGAACCAAACATGTTCAAGGGCTAACCAGCTTTTTCAAAAGCAATAGCTTTTTCATAGTATAAACTAAAAGCTGGGAGGATGCCAACTTTCACAGCTTCTCAGTTCAACTTTAAACAAAAATTACCCACCATACCATTACAACATACTAGTTCATGTAAAATTTGAAAACGTAAAATTTTAGTAAAATGAATCATTTTAGTGTAATTCAAAATATATAATTTTAGTATAAATATTATAAAATTTCATGATTACAATGATTTACATGCAAAATTGCATATTAATAATGTAACCAAACATCATGAGCTACCGAAATAAAAATTCACATCTATTCCAACCAAACAGCTTCTCAGCTTTTTCACAGTTCATAGTTCATAATAGCTTTTTCACATCTCACAGCTCACAACAGCTTTTTCAGAATCTATAGCTCAACCAAACATACCCTAAGGGTGTATCTATATTTAGCTATCAATTTATCTTTGTTTTAGTCAAAATTAACAGAAGAAATACTTGAATTGGAGTGTTAGACTATATTAGACTCTTGCTGATTTTTGTTTTGGATTCGTCACAGCTAATGATAGAGGGTGATAAGTCACCGTTAAGGTGAATATGGGCGAAGGACGCGGCATCCACAAGAGGTAGTACTGACAAGTGGAGACACAATAACCAAATGAGTTGGAATGGCAATGGGTCTATATTAAAGAACAGATTTTCTAAGTTAATTCTATTTAATATCACGATAATATAGCACAATTCATCATATAGCATGATGGCATACACATAGGGGTGGCAACCCACCCGATGGGGCTGGGGACCCACAGGGACCCGCCCCTATGGGGCCAGGGCCGGGTTAAATTTTTGACCCTACGGGGCCCCGATTAAAACCGGGTACGGGTGCGGGTCTACTATTTAACCCACGGGTCTTCGCGGGTCCCCAGCCCACCATGGCCCATTAACAAAAAAATCCCCTTTATATGTAAAAACCTAGCTAGCTACTCACGTTCCAAGTCTCTAGATCCCATCAGCGCTCACGCCCCACAGGACTCCACCACAGCGCCGCCTGTGCTCAGCCTCCTCCTGCGGCTTCCTCCCGCCGCCCCCAGCCAGCCTCCTCCCGCCGCCTCCGGCCAACCAGCCTCCTCCCGCTGCCTCGGGCCAGTCGACCCCCTCCCACCGCCCTAGGTCTTCCGCCGCTGTTGGCCGTCCTAGGCCATCTCCCACCGCCCCTGGCTAGGCCAGCCGGTCTCCTTCTACCACCCGGCCTCCTCCCTCGCCCCAGGCCTCCCGCCGCTGCCGCCCACCCCAGGTCACCTCCCACCGCGCCGCTCCATCCGCAAAGGCTGACTCGGTGACTCCTCTTGTCCGGTTTTCGAGGACCCGCTGGGTCCCCCGCAAACCCGGTGGGTGCGGGTTCGGGTCGAGATTTTAACCCGCGGGGCAGTCGGGTTCGGGTCTAAACAGGTTTGGGTTCGAGTCTGGTATTGATCAACCCGGACCTGACCCGCCCCGTTGTCACCCCTACATACACATAAATGTATTGGAAAATAAAACTTATATGCCAATAGTAAGCAAGACTATAAACATATATTCAACATATCGCTCAGGCTAATGTAATAGATATATGCTTTTAGGTGTTAGGCTACTGAATGATACAATTTCAGCCTTATCAACACGAGATGTTGGAGTGCTAGAGAGCTAGTCTCTTACCTTCACAACACTAGAGTCTATTTGTATCAGATATAAGCAAGAAATTATTGAATACAAGAATGTCCTTAAACTTTCAGTGTGTCATACACCAAGATAATTTAAGTAGTAATTATTGTTTAGCACAAATTGCTTAGTATAATCTATTAAAATTGCCACAAGTAATAAATTGAACCAGAGATAGTTTGTGCAGCACAATATAAACTGAAAGAATCAACTATATCTAATCAATTACTGAGTGCGAGATCTAGACAATGAATACTTATGCAATTAACAATGAATCACTAAAGTAAGGTGTTTAACTAGTATGACAATAGGTGAGTATACATATGACACAATTAAGACTGAGCTTGCAACACAATTGTCTCTATTTTATCTGTTTTATCTCTGATGACCCATATTCCTCATTGAGCATATAATGAACAAGTATTTCTCATAGAATACTCACAAATGAACAAGCACTCAAAGTTGTTCAAAAGTCAGAGCGAGGCACGACAGAGTTGCCGCTATCCTAGAAATCTAATTGCCACTCTCGTGCCACAGTTTCCTGACAAGGATGATGGAGATACAATGCCTCTTTCGCACATCGTGACACACCATGATGCGAAGTCAAGCTTGAATGTGGCTGCTCACAATCACACTTCCAACCCCCTTTCTTCTCAAATGATCCCTCAAAAACCTTCTGTAGCTGTTCTCATGAGAGACCACACATACATCAGCAAGTACACAATCAGCGAAACAACCAATGAAAGAGTTGCCAAAAGTGGGGAAAATTGATTAGACTTATCTCTTTTGTTGGCCCCTTGGAAGGAGGCAGAACTTATCAAAAAATAGGCAGATGGAGGAGGCTTCACCATGAAATCCACGCACAACGCAACCACCAGCACCCATTAGACATGGGCAACGCTCATGTTGTTGTTAGCACCGCCGCTGCTCACTGCTTGAATAGAGGAATGATTCTTTGCCTCTAGACATCTATTTCTGCTAAGCCCTAATGGGCTTTATTAGCTAGCCCATCCATGGCCCAATAGATAATTCCAAAATAGCATTTCTAGAAAATCCTATTTTTCACAATACTTGTCTCCAATCTCGACTGAGAAAACAAGACTAAATATATCCCCATCTCTCTCCTATCGGGGCATCGAACCCTGACCAGTTGTTACTAAGTAGCGATGATGCAGAGACGATGGTGGAAAAGTGGATAAGAAAGATGGATCAGAAGTAGAAAGTTTTCAACTAGGGTTAGAGATAATAAAATTATTAGATCTAGTGGATTATTTGGGGGTCTACAATGAAGAAAAAGACCCTCTCACTACTAGAGAACATGACATTATTACCGGTTGAAAACCTCACTTTGGTTCTGGTTTTTGAACCAGTACTATCCATCTAGGACTAAAGGAGTGACACATTAGTACTGGTTATTCAACTGGTACTAATACATCCATTTAGTCCCAGCTAGGGAACCCAACCCGAGACTAATTCCCCACGTATTAGTATCAACTAAGACACACAACCGGTACTAAAAGACATAACTTTAGTGTCAGCTGGATATCTCAGTCTGTACTAAATACATAATTTTTTTTAAATTTTATCTAGTGTGATTGATACGAGGATGCGCCCAAGCTTCACAGCGTAGAATCGAAGATACTCATGAAACCTGATGAGTCTTGTGCAGCTAACTATTGCATGTGCAACAACTTGTAGCACAGAGTTCGCCTAACCTAATATTGTCCACTCAACCAAGTCAGGCATATTATAATTCTCGTTGCAATCACAAAGGGCTTGCAAGAACAACCGGAAGGAATGCACAATCTCAGAGAAGATTCTGCCTATGGCTAGAACACTCAAGAAAATGCATAAGTACACTATTTAATTCTAAAAATGAACCCCTCTCATAGAGGAGAATACCCCTATATATAGGAGAGAGGGCTGACAATTTTACAATCGCTTAAAATGTCAGTTATGGTGCATAATACCCTAATTAAATAGAATAAATTATATGTCAGTTTTTGGTCGCCCATTTAATTGGTAGAAGTTTTCTGGTTGTCACTTTATTTGGCTGATAACTTAGTGCTCAGATTGAATTAAGGGATGGTGCTAGATCTGTTGGAAAGCTTATGAGATAAACATTGCAATTGGAGCTCCGGTTCATCTTCTATGCACATTTTTCTCCCAACAGGTCATTGGAAACTGAAATGACATCATTGGCATTTGTTGCATGATTAATGGCTTTGTTCTGCTCCTTCTGGGATTCTCCAATGTCTTCATACCTGAGAACAATTTATTTGGGGGCATGAGGTAACAATTGATTCTCATGAAAAATATTATTTTTACGCAAGAGCGAATTCACCTGTTGGTTAATTTGTTTAGCACAGGCACGCATTTTGGTCCTTGGAATTGATTTTGAGTATCTTGATCAACTATGGGGGAAGAAAATGATAGTGGTGCTATGTTGCCCGTATCAGTGATCTTAATTAACTAGTAAAAATTTACGTTATTTTTTCGTCTAATTGTAGTTAACTTGTAATGCTTTACGCTAATTTTTCGTCTGTTCATTGTTAACCGGTAAAGTTTATGTTATTTTTTCTGTCTGATGTAAACTAGTAAAGTAGTATGCTGTTTTTTCTTTTAATTTGCATCGTACGCTATTTTTGTTTCATTTCACATGGCAAACAAAGTATAAAAGAAATAGTTTTATATATATTAATAGTACTATTTATTACATACATATATTTGTACAACAATTTATTACATACATATATATACTGCTAGTACTAAAACCTAGCTAATCGGACCAGGAGCCCCATGCTCCGCCGAAGCTGCTGCCGTCCTCTGGAGGTCAGCCAGCGGCTATGCTGAGGTCTCTGTGATTTAGCTAGCGATCTCCTTGGCCATATCCTCTGAGAGCGCGTTCCACCCACTGGCCGCCATGCTCACCATGTCGATCTCCGCCAAGTTTATGAATGCGAATACGAAAGGATTGGGGTGCGGTCGGGGATTTTAACATAGCGATTACTATGTGCGTGACGCAGGGAAACGAAGCATTTCTCGTGGGAAAAGAACCATCGTCTCAAGACTAAACAATTAGTTCCAACTGTCAGCACGTTTGCATGTATTGGTGATGAAACTATTTCAACTTTTTATTACCAGTTTTATTTAGAAACCGGTACTAAGGTAGTACCGGTTTCTAAATAAAACTGGTACTAAAAATTGTTGATTCTAAAATAACAAGTACATATTTGTTTAAGCCGGCACCTATTAGACTACATTTCACTTGAATTTGTCACAGTAATTTGGATTTTATTTCCACTTGCATCTGTCAAACTAGTTTATATTTCATTTCACTTACATCTGTCAAACTAATTTAGATTTTATTTCACTTAAAATTGGCACAGTAATTTGGATTTCGTTTCACTTGAAATTGTCACGCTGTTTAAACTTTATTTCACTTGCTTATGTCAGACTAATTTTAATTTAATTTCAATTGCATTCATCAAGGAACCTAAAATCAAATTGCAACATTAAATGGTAAAAAGTATATAAATGAACAAGTTGTGGCAACTCCTAGCCCAGATCAGTTCTTAATTTTTTTTTTTGCTACAAACCAATAATTTACACCACATAACAGATGTTGTTCCAAGCTAGGTAGCTAAAGTACATATGCAATTGTCTCTAGTGCACCATTGCTGATGTGAAAATGAAAAGCATAGATTGTGCCAACACCTATCTTGTTTGCTTATAGAAAATGACGAAATCTAGTCGTTAGGTTACATCATCCATCTGTTGATTTGTGTACTGTAATTGAAACTGGTGTGCTTCCTACTGCTGTCACTTGGATTTCTATGGTCTATTAGTGTAGGTGAGGTGAGATATGCATCTGAGAATATTTCTTTGAAAAGTACTGTTACAATAAAATATGTTGGTAGTTAGCCGAGGTAAGTGCATATGTGTATATATGTATGGCTTGTGACATGTGTAAAGTGCTTACCATCCTATTTTTCTTGATGATTGTAGGATTGATTGTGCAGATATATAATTTGGTACCAAAGGATAGATCCGTCGAGATGTTTTGTAGGAGCGTCTTTCTTTCTACTGTTAGATCTATAGGATTGTCAAAAAATAAATAGTTTTTAATTGGTTGGTGTTGCTTTCTCTGGATTTTTGCTTCTCCTTTTCAATATTCTTAGTAGCTGGTATAGAGCCAATAACCTCACATGTCATTATAAATAAGTAGGTAAGTACAGTGACAGAATAGGCATGTCTATATAATAAATAACGTGAGTTTATTATAGATACCGTTATCACTTGTGTCTATTTTTATAGCTTGTGATGTTTTTTCCTCACCATAATTGTTAAAAAATAGTAGCCATGGTAGACAATTGGGCTCTTATTGTTAGCACCATGAAGTCTCCTTCTACTAGGGACACTCGGTCAGCAAATACAGACCACCTTTTTTTAGGCATAACCTACCTCTAGAGTTTTCAACATCAACAATATTGGTGCAGTCTTCTCTTATTGATATCTCAAAATTGTCACAATCATAAATGTTATGGGTATTGACAGAGCTTTTTGGTAGAAACTAGAACAGTGAGATAACATCGCATCAGTTTGTTATGATTTTGTTACTACATAAATAGAATATGCAATGTATGTATTATGTGACACCTCAGTAAATGACCGATTTTAAGTAGGTAAGACTTCGGATCATATGCCAGTTTCTAAAAGAAATATAACATCGATAATTTACATTGTATTGGTAATTGTCAAATCAATTTGCATTGCTTATGTATAAAAGTTGACAAACTAATCTGCATTGCATATTCATTTGCATTATATCGCTTGCATTTGTAAACTAAACTAAGCTGCATTACATAACTAGTACTAATACTAGAGCATTTGCATTGAATGAGTGCGGTACTAGTCCACCAATGCAAAAATAGAAATCACATTTACATTGTAGTAGTAATATTGTTGACATTGATTTCTACTTCTACACACTGCACTTGCAGTGCAAATTAGCCAAAAAATAACATTTGAGAATACGGTGTTTGATCAACCCTAAAATAACCAAAAATTAGGAAAACGGTATACTATACCATGGGGGTGGCGGGCCTACTGCTGACCGCACGATATCAGGTGACATTGCCCTGTCGATCACTTGGGAGGCTTGCCATGTCGTTGCCTGATTTGGATCGATGATGAGAAGTTGGTTAGGTGAATGAACTGATCGTACGAGCAGAAGAATAACTGAAAAACAGAGACAGAAACGAGGAATAAGAGATTTTTGAGGGAAATCGGATACATTAAGAGGAACATTTAGTACTAGGTCGAGATACCATCTGGCGCTAAATTTATTAGCTCCAGTTGGTGTCCCCACCCAATACTAATGCGTAAGCTTTTAGTACCGGTTAGAAACCCTAATCGGTACTGATACGTTTAGTATCAGACGGCCTCCTAACCCGGTACTAAAACTCTTTATCAGTATAGGTTACAGCTACCCACGACGTTCTCTCTCTTTTCTGATCATTGCTAATGACTTTTAGTACCGGCTCGAATTAAAATTGGTATTAAAAGGGGTGGATGAAAGCCTACTTTTTTAGTAGTGTCTCCTATGCTCGTCCACTACCACAGAACCACTTAAAATAGCGCCATATCAGTACCGGTTATGTCACAGCCTGAGATTTTCAAAATATAAAAGTACTAAAAGCTGTGAATAAAATAAAAGGAAAAAGAATTTTTAGTAAAAGAAAATGAAAATGGAGTTTTCATTAAAGAAAAGAAAGGAATTTTTAGTATTAAAATTTGAGAAAGAAATTTTTGCAAATAAAATGTTGCCGAATTTTTTTTTTGCAAAAGTCTCTAAAAATGTAAAGGATTTTTCAAGAATTTTTATGGAATTTTTATGAGCCAAAAATATATTTTTCTAAATTTTTTGAGGCCTTTTTCTAAAAGAAAAAGAATTAAAAATAAAATTTTATTTTCCTCCCTTCGTTTTGGGCCGCTCCTGCCGGCCCACCTCGCCCGCGCGCCCCCGGCCTAGCTCGCCCATCGGCCCAGCTGCTCCCGCGCCCCCTCTCGGCCGCTGACATGCAGGCCCCACATGTTAGGCCCATCTTCCTCCTCTCGTCGCGTCGCCGCCGCGTCCCCGCGCGAAATCTGCCACCGCCATTGTCGTAGGCTGAATCTAAGCCCGGATTCATGGTCCCCGCACCGCTGTGACATTTTCCCCCAACAAATTGAGCCTAGCCCGCTGCCGCAACCAACCCCACGCCGCGCGCCCGAACCCTAACCGCCACCCCGCTCTCGTCGGTGCCGTACCAACCTCTACCTCCCCGACCAACCCTATAAATAGCATCCTCACGTCCCCGGCTCTCGGTTAAACCCTCTCGTCATCGCCCTAGCGCCGTGCGCCGCTACTCTAGCCATTGCTCACCGGTGTTCCGTCGCCCGTCAGTTGCTGCCGACCCCTTCTTCATGACCACCATCATCTATCGGTGCTGGTCCACCCCTCCGCCGTTGTCATCAGTAGCCGGAACCCCTCCTCCGTCGTTGACCCAAGCCACCCGCTGCCTCCCTCTCGCTGTCGATTGCCTCCCGTCATCGTCGTCCATCGCCATTGACCCAGGTTAGATCCTCGCGCTTTCCTAATCTCATCGGTGCCCTCACCACCGGTCGTCGGGCCATCGTTCGCCGGTGACCCTCAGTCCCCGTGCCGCCGCCGTCTCGGTGTGGCGCCCACGTGGTGCCCACGTGGCTGCCGCATCAACGCCACCTCGGCCCACTGTCACTCGCATGTGCGCCACGTGGCTCCCGCCCGCGCGCGCGTACGATCCCCCTGCTGACGCAATTAATCTGATTTTTCTTTAGAAAAATAATTCCGTATTGCGTCATAATTCGATTTGTTTTCTGAAATTTACAGAACAGTGTTCAAACTTTAAAAATTCATATCTAATTCATCTGAACTCTAAATTTAACCATTCAAATTGTAGAATTTTTCTAAAATTGAGCTCTACCCATCAAAAATATGTTCACACATAGAATATGTGTTACTATACTTTTTTAATTTATTATTGTTTGCTTATACTGCTATTTAGTCTCCGAAGCGCCGGAAGAGCCTGTTTACGTCGAGGAACCATCCATTTTCATCCCTGTTCAGCAAGGCAAGTTATTCAAGTCTTCTCTTTTGATCATATTGAATCCATGTTTCAAAGCTACTGTTCATTTAAAACATGTATTTTATTTTAGAATGTCACTGGGATTAGGATATAACCCTGCTTGTATCGCTCCTTGTTGTTATTTACCTATTTCTTGTTACCTAGGGATTATTTAACTTGACCAGTATGAATCTTTACTATGATTTATCGGGATGCTTAGGATTGCTTAGCCCTGTTTAGAAACTAATATCACATTTATCATGCTGTTTAAATACCACTTTCATATTAATGTTAACTTATGATTACTAGTTGAATATTAAACTGGTTCATGGATTAAATGTCACTAAAACTTGACTAAGGTGAGTTGTGAGTACAAGCTCCAGGGTTCTGTTAGTCGTACTCATGATACTTTAAGGACCGATTCATGGGCCACTTTTTGCACTGTAAACTCGCACTCACCACAAGCCAGCATGGGTAATGGTTTCACCGGAAGCCTAGAGATCCTAGGTGAAGCATCAAGATGGTCGATAGCCATGCACTGGTGTAAGTCTTTGCTATATAGATGAGGAGCGCCAGGGGGTATCGGGTAGATAGTAACCTGGAGTGTGAAGCTTGGAGGATCTAGGTGGATGGTTATATCACATCTCTTTTCCAAGGTACCATGGTAGCATTGAGGCGTATGGTGATATGTTATAGGGCTATGTCTTGTGGGTAAAGTTGTGCACCTCTGATCAAAGTAAAACTATTCGAATAGCCATGCCCACGGTTAAGGGCGGCAATGCAAGGTCACTCATGATTAGTCCCATTGTTTCTTAATTAACCTGATTTACTTTCTGTTCAACCTGGTAGCTCTGGTTAGAGTGGTTTAGTTGGTTTTTGGGCCTGATGACTCTAGGTAAGAGTTATTCAGTGAATAGATTAATATTGCTTTTAAGATTCCAACTTAATTAGAACTACTCTTTAAATTATATCTCTCTATAATGCTCTTTTTATTCAAATGAACCATATTATGTCATCATTTATATCCCTATGCATTATAATCGTTCCACTTAGATGGCTTGCTAGGTATTCAAAA
Organism: Zizania latifolia; assembly: GCA_000418225.1. Taxonomy (NCBI): domain Eukaryota; kingdom Viridiplantae; phylum Streptophyta; class Magnoliopsida; order Poales; family Poaceae; genus Zizania; species Zizania latifolia. The sequence goes on along the minus strand of KE372724.1, from coordinate 443,906 downwards.
TACTCACCCTTGCATTCCCCCACCACCAGAAGAGAAGTTCGTCAACGAAGATGAAGGTGGCACCTTTTGAGCTAGGTCCAGTCAAGTCTGCCTGTGGAGTGGAGTCGCCGCTGCGTCAATAAAGTTATTTAGGAGATATTTATGTTTGTCATTATTATTTTGAGATTCTAATGTCACCTCTGTAATAAGTAATTTCTCTATTTCGTTGTAAACAATAATGATTTTGATGTCTAATAAATTATCTATTATGTGCCTCGACTGATTCCTGGACGAGTGACTTTCCACACAATAAATCGAGGGAAATGGTTGGAATTTTCGGGCGTGACATATTATCTCCAAGCCGACACTGAAGCTGTATCACTGTCGATTTAAAAAATAGAATCCGTTAAATTTATTAGCCCCAATTGGTGTCCCCACCCAGTACTAATGCGTAAGCTTTTAGTACCGGTTGGAGATCTCAACCGGTACTGATAAGTTTAGTACTAGACGGTTTCCTAACCCGGTACTAAAACTCTTTATTAGTATCTGTTGCAGCTACCCACAACATTTTCTTTTTTTTATGATCATTGTTGATAACTTTTAGTACCGGCTCGAATTAAAATTAGTATTAAAAGGGGTGGATGAAAGCCCACTTTTTTAGTAGTGTCTCCTATGCTCGTCCACTACCACAGAATTACTTAAAAATAGCGTCATATCAGTGTCGGTTATCTCTAAGTCGATACTAAAATTATATCACTGTCAGTTTAAAAAATAGAGGCTGTTAAATTTTTTGACCAGATACGGCGCAAATCTTGTCGGGAACAGCAAAGGGTCACACTGCCACCCCTACTGCCGAGGGCAAGGCCGGGGAATCGGGGATATCGTTGACACGTACAAAGGTCGAGCCGTCGAGCATGCTCTAGAGGTTACAAGTGGTGTGGGAGCCTACGGGTGAGTCAACAATAATATATTAATGTGAATCAAGAGTAGATTAGGGATGCCACGAAGCTAGTTAATTAAAGGGATAAATCCTGAGCTTGAAAGATATGCCAATGGGTTCAGTAATGGGTGAAGCATTATCCGTTTGTTTAGTCTTACATCATTTCATATATAGCGGTTGACATGATGCCATGAGCATGCATGTGAGAGAATAAAATCACATTGTTGGGTACATATCTAAGATGATTAATAAGATGTAACATTTTTGTCCAGTTTGTGTAACACTCTTTTGCCACAAGTCACAGATTAATAAAAAACAATCGTATTATCGGGTACATATTCAACAAAACCTAGTCAAATAAATTTGAAGCCATTTCTTTGTACATTTAATTTGATTCGTTTAAGAGTATAATACTATCTAATGATGAATGTATATTTATTTTTTAGGTGTGATCTACATGTATAAGGATATATAATGGAGTTTGTCACATTACTTATTGTTCCAGAAAAGATAGAGATAAAGTTTGCCACGTTATGAAATATAAATTGGGCTGCTGCAAATAGGTTGAATTCAAATGGTCGTAACTTTGGCAGTCCACAATTTGTATGATCTGAGAATTCACGAAAAGCTTGGTAATTATAATTTCTAATGGTTTTACTATCATACGAAAAATCATTCTGAATCGTTCGAAATCATCAAGACTATCACATTATTTTTCTAGTCTGATTCATATTAGGCCGTAGAGCTTGTAACCGAGTTATATCTATAGGGGTTGACTTACTTATGTATCTAATGATTAAAGTTTAGCAATGACTATTTTGTTAGGTAAAGTTGTGATGGGTTAAATCACCGTTTTCCTATTTCTAAAACCTCACCTTGTTGCATCCTTTATATCTAACAATTTTACTTGCTCTTATGTCTTGTCCTTAGCTGTTCTTCAATTGCTTATAGGAATATATTTAATCTGTAACGACCAGATCAATAACTCACAGGGATAACGGTATCAATCGTTAAGTTACAACACAATATAGTTAGTCAAATTATCAATATTTTCTCTATTAAATCATAATTATCATAATTTATCGAAAGTTGAAATGAACAAACAGATAGCTCAATGGGTGTTGCCCCTGCTAGGATCTGAGTGCTCTTCACTATATATCTCTGCCGTAGGACCGGAGTCCGTAGCTACTTCCTTTATATTAATATAATATATAATATAGTAATTTAATATTAGATTTGATATTTTATAGTTCAATTAGTCTGAACAGTCACTATTCAGATTCATTGAATGGTAAAATATCAAATCTAATACTATATTACTATATTAACATTGTTTAGATTTATTGAACTATAAAATATTAAATCTAATAATACAGTGTTATATTATAGGGTGGGGAGGGTAGCTGCTATGATGGAGGATCTATTTCCGGATATTATAGGGTGGGGAGGGTAGCTGCTATGATGGAAGATCTATTTCCGGATATTATAGGGTGGGGAGGGTAGCTGTTATGACGGAGGATCTATTTCCGGATTCGCATCACAGTATCGCAATTTGCAACAGGAACACAAATCTGTCACTCCCAAATTGTTTATTTGTGATTCCTAGGGTGACCAATTTGTAGCCACGGAATCGCACGTGGCTCAATTATTGTGGAGGACACGAGACGAGACAGTCAACCTACGCGGTCTCGGCGGCGATGAACCGTCTGATGAGGCCGACCAGCTCGCCGGTGGCCGCCGACAGCGGCTTCAGCCCGAAGAAGGCGTGCTCCTCGCCGTCGAACACCACCAGCTCCACGTCCTTCCCCATCGCCTTCATCCGCTCCGCGTACTCGGCGTTCTTGTCCCTCAAGAGGTCGCCCTCCGCGGCGACGACGAGCATGCGGCCGACGTCCACCGTGTCCAGGCTCCGGCTCTCCGGCCCGAACGGGTTGAACAGCGGGTGGTCCTTGTTGGCTCCGGCGGGCAGCGTGAGGCGGCTGTAGCGGTAGCACGTTTCCCGGGTCAGGAACGCGGTGTCCGGCGCCTCCAGCTCCGACCGGGTCGGCTGCTCCGAGAGGAACGCCGGCATGAGGAGGATGTACCCGGCGATCTTTAGTGGGTCTAGCCCATCCGTGCCGAACCGTACGGCCAGATGGTGGGACATGTTGCCGCCGGCCGACTCGCCGGAGACGAACACCCGGCGGGACTCGGCCGCGTCGGCG
>KE372724.1:373859-418787 GCA_000418225.1 Zizania latifolia | reverse complement strand
ATTTGATAAAATTAATTTAATGTTATATAAGTTTAACTTACGAAAAAGTCAACCGATTTGTAATAGAAACATTGAGTAGCTAGCAGTAGACACGTGAGAGTTGAGTCAGTCCATGGCAGCTGGTAAGGTACTAGTGGTATTGTTGTGAATCAGTGGACTGATCATGTAAGGGCAACTTCGTATTTGTGTAGTTATATACTCATTTGTCTTATAATATTATAATTTATAATCAGATTTGACATTTCATAGTATAACGAATCTAGATAGTACAGATTCGTTGTAGTCAAATCCGATTATAAGTTGTGATATTATGGGACGGAGTGAGTATCATATTGTCCATTAATTTTGATGTGACTGTAAATATAGCGGATTATGCGGTAATTAATTGGGATCTGATGGTATTGGCACGTGGTGAAGCAGGTTAACTCAACACTTGACTTGACAGCGGCTTAAAAGTTCTTTATTACAAGAAGACAAAACCGCATCCACACCGGGCTCATAACATGTCATTGATAAATCCGTGAAGCTCCTTTTTTTTAGTAAAAGCACGCTGCATATACATAATTAGGCAATAAGTAATTCTTGAACCTAGCTAGCCTTTTCTTTTTCTTATTTTGCCTTATTTTCATAACTCATCAGTCACAGCCTCACAGGGTTTATCCAATCAACATACACATACATGTTCTATTGTTCCTAATCACAATTGATTGTACACATCAAAGATAAAAATCAAGATAAATGTACAAACAACATGTATGAATGCGCTCGTAGCGCAGTGGTATAGCCTCCAGTTGAGAGGACACCAACCTAAGCTCGAACCTAATCTCACACAAAGAACTGTGCTTCCTACGTGTGGACTGTCTTGAATCCATTGTTCGAGTTTTTTTGAGATAACACCTCTGAAACTTTCTAAAACAAACACATGGTTTATTAAAGTGGCACGCATAGCTGAATATTTAGTTCCAACCTCATCTGCAAAGCAAAAATATTACAAATAAGCCAATAATCAACACTCTAAAAAAAAAACCAATGATAGCTTGTTCAGATGAGATCCTGTGACAGAAAAAGAAAGCTCACAGTAATCTCGGATAGGCAGAGGTATCTCTTTCTTGAAGACAATGGCCAAATCTCTCAGCAAAATCCAGGTGACAACTGACAACAATATATCTCAAGGATAAGTCTTGGAAAATTGGATGGTTCAAGACTTCAAATTGAAGATTGCTTCAAGCCAAGACATTACTGGAAGATCAATTTCATGCATGATAGCACAATAAAATTTTACTTCTATCCTAGAAAATATACTGAATTATGGAACTAGCTACCAGCTAAGAAGAGTTCAGAGAGACAGATCTTCCACACATCTTTATCACCTAATATCTAAGACTGGATTGGTTCTGTGTCTCAATTGGAGTTGACAGAGATGGAAAGAAGAAGAAATAGTCATGAACTTATCCAAGAGAGACAGAGAGAGGTGGTGATCAATCCTAAGACTTTCTCGAAACTGAGGCTCCTTTGCAACAAAGAATTATCACAACGTTGAAACCTATTGAAAATTTTCCATTTGATTCTTTAGATTGTAGAATTAGGCTACAAAATTTTCATAAGAATCAATTCTTTCCTCAACAATCAGGAGGATTTTAAACATGATCTCAAACCTCATGGTTTTGATTTCCTTTCAGAAGTTGGTAAAAATTTGAAGAAGTTGATGTTTCTCGGCTTCTAGATTTTAGTTCATTTCTAAATTCTGCAGCTATTGAGTTTCATAATTTGGATCTAAAATATAAATCGTTTAGGAAAACTTATGATTTTAGAAGGAGCTACTGTTGCTACAAGCTCTTTCAAACAGGTCTACCTCTCTTCATCTCTCCTCTCAACTTTTTTCTAATAGTTTTTTGTCCATAATCCCTGTAAGTGTTCTGCAGAGTATTCAAATAAGTAATAGGATTAAGATTCTATTTGTCAGGACATCTAATTCCTGTTTTTTTCTAGTCCTATGTTTTTTATTCTGTGTGTTCTAAAGAGGCCTGAGCTTTTTGAAAGCCAGTGAGTGAAATAAAAGGTGAAATGTGAATCCATGGATATGGATCACGTGGAATATCTGCTGCGACATCTGTATCCAGTCTCCAGATATCATAAATTCAGAATGGCAAAACTGAAGGAGATAAGGTTTCTTCTCGTACGGTTTATTCCACCGAGAATTGACAGCCAGTAAAAGATTTGAAGCCAATGCGTCATAAACACAATCTTTTCGGTGAAGAGGGGAGAACAAAAATCTGAAAAAGAAGAGAGTGAATTGGACCTTACAGAGCGTGTCACACTCTTATAACCATTCTGCAATCTTCACCAATGAAACAACAATGGTAAGGCAAAGATGAAAACACGATGGAAAAATTTGTTTCTTTATTACGGATTCCGAATAGGTAGTACTCTCTCCGACAAAAAATATAAGGTGCATTTAAAAAGTCAATTTTTTTAACTTTTGATTAATAATTAAGCTCAAATCATATATGTTTATTCTATGTATGTGTTATAATTGAATTTGTATATAAAAATACTTTTATTTGATATTAATTTTATTGTAATTGTGATTATTGTGAAAGAAATTAAGGGTCAAAGTTCAGCTTCAAAGATCGTGTCAAAAACTTATACGTCTTATATTATATTTCTGAAGAGAAAGTAATACATCTTGTAAGCTCCAAAAATATAGGAGTATTATTTTAATACCGAAGGTACAATTAATTACATGAGCCAGTTCCTTAGCAAATGCTTTATCGACGGCCATGGTTTTTAGTCACCTCTACAGCTCCAATATGCTACTGTTTTTCTTAACAAACCAAAGATACATTTTTAATTAGATGACTGAACAAATCTGAAATAATAATTTAGGTTGGAGCATGGCAATGTGTTCTTTTATACGACATCAAACATTGGGCCTTGGCCTGCCCCGACACTGGTACCCAGCAGATAAATGCTTTGATCGATGGCCCAGCTAGGTGTGGGCCATAAACCGATTTTAAATTGAACTGTACTGTATTTAACCTCAAAATATTATACGAGAATATTTTTTTTGAGTACGAGTTAGACACAGATGCACTCTCACGTCCACGTACCTAAATAAATATTTCATATTATAAATTATTCGATATTTTATAAGTAAAAATTTTCTAATTTTTACCAATTTTATAGAAAACATAGTATATTTATACCAGCAATATACAAAATTAAATTAGTTTTATTAAATTAATCGTAAAATATATTTTAATATTATATTTATTTAATATTGTATATGTTAATATTTTTAATTTGGTCAAAGTTAGAAAATTTTAAACTAAAAAGTCAAATGAACGATTTATAATAGAGAGATTTGATCATATACCTTCTCTTTAAATAAAAATTGAGGATTTATCCTCTACATCTCAGTGAGGTCCTCTTAGGTTAATGACATATGGGTCAAGAGGGTAAATCCCTCGATTTTCATCTTAATAGAGGGTATATAATCATTTTTTTCTTTATAATATATAAGGGACGGAGGATGGAGTAAAGATAGGAGACCTAACTGTTGGGGATGAGACCCCGATACCTCTTATTGAGATTTTAGTGGGCTGGACTAAATATAGGCATAGTCCGATAGGCGGTTTGATACATATAAAATATGTTAAGATATATTAGTAAATATATCATTATAAATAGAAAAAACCTACAGATAAATAAGAGTCCGGTTATAATTCTTATGATATAAAAAATTAAATAGGGATATGATTCCTTGCCAGGGGCAGATCTAGGGTGTTGTGGTGTATTACATCCTTAAAGTTTTCATGATTTTCATGAGAGTGTTATTATTCTTTGAGAGGTCTGAACCTATATAAATCTTTTAGTTTTGTTTCTTTGAGAGGTCTGAACCATCTAGCCTCAAATTCAACGCTTACCCCTATATTCAAATCATCACTGAGAGGACCCTATTGGTAGACTGTTCGACAAAACCCTAACACTAACTCCGCGACTTGTGCAAACAAAGGCTCCATTTGAGATGCAAAGTTTTCCCATTTTTATGGAAATTCAACTCTTCTCTCAGAAATTCATGCAAAAATATTTGGTTGATACTTTTTAACCAGATTTCTATTTAAAAATCAAATAGCTAAACTAACCTATATACTATCAATATTTACCATGTCATATAAATAGTATGTATAAAAACTATATCATAAATAGATGATTTTTCTTTAAAATAAACTATCATTCAATCTATTCAATCACCTCTCTTCTTTTTTATTTTCTCCATAAATTCCTTTTTGTTTCTCACGTAGAGCCAGTTTCTTAGCTGCAAAATTGTTTGCTCCTCTTTTCTTCTTTTATTGTTACAACATATTTTTCTTATATGACACTAATTAATATTATAAAAATCATCCACACCATTCCAAAATTGCCCTAAACAAATAAAACTATTTAAAAGTCTAAAAGATCAACCAATAGGTCTTTTTTGAACAACTCATTGATAATTTATAATTAAAGTAGAAACGGATTATATGTCAAACAAAAAATTATAACAATATAATTATTAATCATAATCAGCTATGCTTATCTATTACGTTATAATCCGATTATTTTAAGAGCTGTCGCCAGAGGGTCGTGCTTACTCACGAACATGCGTACTCTGGGAGAAAGCGTACGAAGAGAATGCGCTTTTGGTCGCCATCGTTCGCCTGCGCCTGAATTCCGGCCTCCTTCCCCAGCAGCGCCCGCCACCCCCACCCCCGCGTTATCCATCCCCTTCCAAACCCCACGAGCTCCCCTCCCTTCCCCTAGCTAGGGTTTATCCGGAGCCCGAGCCGCTCCAATGGCGCTCGCGGGCCCCTCCACCTCCGCCTGCCTCCGTCGCCTCAACCCGCTCCTCTTCTCCGCCCGCCGCCGCCCCGCATGGACCCCGCGTCGCGCCGCCCGCAGGTTCTGCGCAGGTAGCGGCCGCCTTCTGCTCGCATTTCCCGGTTTGGTCCGTTTGGTTGGTGTTTTTTTCGGTGGAGATTGGCTTATCCGTCGGTTGGATTGGCTCCATTGTAGCGGTGGTTGCCTCGGAGAGGGATGTGTTCACCTCCCCGGAGGTCGCCAAGTCGTTTGACTTCACCAACGAGGAGCGAATTTATAAGTGGTAAGTTCGCATTTCTATGATTGATCCATTTTTGTCCATTGTCGCGAGCTCATGTGAATTGTGAGCTATGTTTGAGATGATTTGGCCCGCATTTTGTCGAGCTTAAACAAGCTTTCGTGCGTGATGGAACCTTACAAGGGGTGCTCACTGATAAAGTTAATTCGTTATACTTATTCATAATATAAGTCGATTATATGTTTTTTTATTAGATGATAATATATTTGATAAAATTCCACCCATTAAAATGACAATTGTATCCGGACGAGAAGAAACACTATTAAACTCCCATTGGACTAGCAAGTGACATTCAGCTAGTATAGAATGTAGTTGCACTATGTAGTATTTGAAAAATAAGCTTCTCACAATGCTTCTACTTAATGCCTTTATGCGAAACAATTTTTAGTTTACAGAACTAAAAGTGAGTTCCAACTTCCAACAACAGAAAGGGAAATGCTGTAACAAGCTTTGTCACAATTGACTTCCAATGATCTATGTTTGACTTGCTAGTGATCCACCTTTGATCATTCTCAAGGCAAAGTTTAGCATTATAACCTAGCATCAAGATTGATAGATTAATACTCTTGTTACTTCACTCAGCTATCTGTATTGCTAGTTTGTGACAGAAATAACATTTTAAATGCAAAGTACAGGTCTACGACCTAGGTTGAAAACAGTTCATGTAAAGGTATCACGGTTCGATTTGATTATCCCATTGTTCTAAAGTATACACATATTTATTTATTTTTGAAATATGCATGCATTTTGTGTTAAACATGTTCATTTGCAGACTGCTTTTTCTATGTGTCCTTCATTTGCATACAGTGATCTGATTTTACCTGCTCCAGTAGACACATATATACTGATGAATAGCATTTAACACATGGAATCGAATAGTTCCAATTTTATTTGCTACTTGCTTTGTTTGCCTGTTTCATTGCAAGTTCATGATGAAAGCCACTACACTATTTTTTCTGGTACTACAACAATTTTCCTTATTTGGATATACTGTATGATTTGTAGGTGGGAATCTCAAGGATTCTTTAAACCTAACTTCGATCGTGGAGGGGATCCATTTGTCATCCCAATGCCACCTCCAAATGTTACTGGATCACTGCATATGGGCCATGCTATGTTTGTCACCCTTGAGGTATGATGATTATCATTTTAAGATTTTTTTCTTTGTTGACTAACTATAGGCTGATTATATGCTTTACAAGCAGATCATCATGTAGCACATTTCACGATCATTCACTTTGTTGTATCATGACTCACGAATTTCATATTTATTTATACTCCATACCTTTGAAGTGATTTGCATGCTAACATGACTACATGAGCAATTGAGCATAGACTGCTATGGATGTACCTATCAAAGTGATTCTGTTTCTTTAAGATGAGGACATCGTTTTTATCACACTACCACTTACTGGCACTAGAGCAGTAAAACTGTGTCATGGACAGTAAACTTCTTGCAATTGCTGTATTAAGCAGAAGCATTTGATAGAGCCTGTGTACAGACAATATCTAGAGGGAAAATTTGGGGTTAGGGTAAATTCATAACCCTCTATTTAGATGAAAATTGAGGATTTACCCTCCTAGTCCACATGTTAGTGACTTGTGATGACTCCACATGTCAGTGAGATATAGAGGGTAAATCCTTAATTTCTCATCTAAAAGAAGGGTATATGATTCAATCTCCCTATCGAGATATGCTATAAATTGACATGTTTCAGTTAAATTATCTTATTTATCCTACATAAGTTAATTTTGTAGTCTGGATTCCTAGATAGTTATTCTGTATCCACTAATTTTGTAAAGCTCATTTTTTCTTTCCCTATTTTTAGGCTCTAATGTTTTTACGACTAAGTTATCCCTTTTTGTGTGAGTAACTCAGGATATAATGATAAGGTATTTCCGTATGAAAGGGAGGCCCACACTTTGGTTACCTGGTACTGACCATGCTGGGATTGCAACTCAGGTTTGTAGATCTTACTGCACATTTGATATGAATTCAATTTTAGTTCAACAAACCTTTGTGAAGTGATAGCCTGATTTTTATTTACTTAAATTTTTTGCATTTGCATTTTTAGTTGGTGGTGGAAAAGATGTTAGCTGCTGAAGGAATCAAAAGAACAGAACTGACCCGAGAGGAGTTCACTAAAAGAGTTTGGGAGTGGAAAGAAAAGTCAGCACTTTTCTGAAGCTAGACCAATTTGTGTACTCTCGTTTTTATGGACCTGAAGTTATGATACTTTTGCTGATATGAAGTGATCCTTGCTAATAATTACCTGGATTTACTATTAATCACATGCAACCTTGCAACCTTGCTCCTACCTGCATCTTTTGTGTGTTTGCCATGAAGGTTTATGTGCATCACGGTTTATTTGCTATTCTGTTGGTATCGTCTGGTATTAATTGTAATGTTGGGTTTTATCTGTCATAATAATTTTGACCATCTGGATGACTGAATAGGCTTTCATTATTATTCTGAACTGTGAATTGAACCATCATGAACTTGTGATAGAATAATATTTGGGTTGATCATCCTTTTACAAATTTCAATGTGTTGTCACTCTAAACGATGTTCCCCTTCCAGGTATGGGGGCACTATCATTAATCAGATAAAGCGATTGGGTGCATCTTGTGATTGGAGTCGTGAATGTTTCACTCTTGATGAACAATTAAGTCGTAAGTGTAGATTTTATTTTCCATTGCAACTTATGCAATTTGCATATATTATTACATGTATCATTATAATGATAGATTGCTCCCTTCTACCTCCAGCTTGTTAGCAGTGCTTGGTGGTTATTTGTACAACTGATGTCTCACTGTTTTTTCCTTGCTATTTACAGGTGCAGTTATTGAAGCTTTCATTAGACTTCATGAAAAAGGGCTTATATATCAAGGTATAATTATTATGTATGTTACATAATACATATTCTATTACTGAGCAAATTGTGTGTATGCTAGTTTTTCTGTCAGTATACTGTATAACCTAATTTTGCTTGCCATAATTTCAAATTGACTATGTTAATATATTTAGTGCTGGTAAATTTAGTATTAACTGATTTTGAAACCGTTTAAAGTGTCAATAGTTATAACAGTAGTGAAACACAGACACACTTCATGAAGTTGAGGCTGGGGATAATAACCTTGTCTCGTATGTGTTGTACTTTCATTTCATCAGTTACAGAACAAGTTTCAGTAGTTTCTCAGGGCCCTGTTTGCAACAAGATCTAAACCTTTAGTCCCAAACTGTGTCAAGTTCTTTTTCTGATAGGATAGGTCTGTGCTGGAATGTACATAATAGTTTTTTGAATCAGAATTACAGGACATGTTGGTTATGAGCCCTTTTGTTGCTTATTAAAGATTTAGCCATTCAGGTCTTCTCTTATTACTGGAATTGACAAGCAGAGAGGAGTGGCATCAGGACACTGAATGTCTGAATCCTAAGCAATTTGTTACTTCCATTACTAGTATCATGATGCTTTTTGCTGAAAGCATTTAATATGTTGTGTGGTAAGATGATACAATAAGGTTTGAACATGCAGATTTTCAGTTCCATATTCACAATATAATCAGTTAAATATGGTCAAATGAGAACCATATTTATTGACATCAATTGTAGCTTGCTAATGGCAACCTCAATGGAAGGAGGCACAATATGTTGATATGTTCAATACAGCATAGTGAAACATGATTGATCCGATTATCTTTAAACGCTATTGATAGTTGGCACTGTACCTATTTTATTTTAACAAGTGTCAAATATAGTTCCATTTGCTATGCTTGCTTGGGTTCACAGGGTATTTTGCTTTTGTTGAGCAGAAATTTAGGAATTTTTCTTCATTTGATTCTTTTGTATTTTCATTCACAGGATCTTATTTGGTCAACTGGTCTCCTAATCTGCAGACTGCAGTATCTGATTTAGTATGTTACAATATTGCCTCTTTTTTAACAAATAGTTGCATACATCTATCTGTGCAGATGCATAATCTAAACAAAAATTTTGATAATATTGCACACAGAAGCTGACTAACTTCAATACTTCATTGATAGTTGCATGAGCCAACTCAAGATTTGATCCTGAAATGATTTATCTAACCAGGAAGTAGAATATTCTGAAGAACCTGGTAATTTGTACTTCATCAAGTACCGCGTGGCTGGTGGATCGAGGTACTTTTCAATACATAATTAATCTTGTGGTTATATGTTTCATCATTATTCATTTTTAAATCAACATTTATGTCCACATTATTTGTTCTTGTGATGTTTACATGTGACTTTCCCTGGAGAACGAGTGTGTGATGTGCACTGTACATTTTGTCTTTTGCATTCTAATACATGGAATCGGACAGCATGATTGACACTACATGTTGATGAAAATTGCTTATAGCCTTATACATACTTAAAACTTATTCCTCTGGCGCAGGGATGATTTTCTGACTATTGCAACAACACGGCCTGAGACTCTGTTTGGTGATGTTGCGATTGCTGTTAACCCAGAGGTATGAGCTCTTCATTGCCGCTTGGTGAAGCTAGATACATTAGAAAAGGAATCCATTTGTCACTTCCTGTTATTATCCATGTTACAGCTGCATCAAATTGTTCTATTTCTCGAACAGATTTGAATATTTAATCACAAATCTTATTTTCTATGTTAACTGCAATGCAGGATGCACGTTATGCAAAACATGTTGGCAAATTGGCTATTGTTCCCTTGACATTTGGGCGGCATGTTCCTATTATTGCTGATCGGGTAAGAATTTAATATTATCTGTAGTATCTTGTATGTTTTTAGCAATTCAGAAAGGGTGGTGCAACGTAATGCAAAAGTAATGTATTCAATAGATGGTAGTGTCCTCTTATCATACTTAGTGTCAATGGCGCATGTACATGCAAATGCTATGCCGTTGCTTGTCAGTTGAAATCTGGAAACCTTCTGTTCCTGTTGAGACTGCTGTTATCAACTTCACTATTGACACTGTTTCTATGGCTAAAATGTCAACTTCTGCATGTTGAGCTGGCTATGCTTTTTCTTGATGAGTAGACACACCCTAGATGTGCATTCATTGTACAGGTGTTTTACATTTCTATGCCCCTCACTTATTGTTGAGTTCTCCATGCCCATATCCAAAACATATTTTATATGACTAGCTGACTACATGTGTTCCTCCCCTGGTTAAAAAAAATTCACTTAGTGGTAGGCAGTTTAGCATTCACTAGGCTGTAAAAGATGAAAGGTTTCTGAAGGAAGGTGTCCTCTTATATCATCAATAGACTTTTATGATTCCTTTTAACAACAAATTGGTTTTATGATTTACAGTATGTTGATCCAGAATTTGGAACTGGGGTGCTGAAGATTAGCCCTGGACATGATCATAATGATTATCATATTGCGCGAAAGCTTGGGTTGCCAATTCTTAATGTTATGAACAAAGATGGTACACTAAATGATGTTGCTGGATTATACAGGTATTTTTTTGTTCAACCTTCAAGTTAAGTAATATGTTCACTTATTGTATGGTGGACATATTTATGACTTGCAATTTGCAATGTTTGATACCTGATATGTATTCCATGTTGCATCATATCTAGGGAATGTAGTTTTTGCTGCTTATAAACACATGTATCCTTCTCTTTTCAACATGACTTGTATTTATCTTATATTAATTATATGGAAACCAGAGTTTAGCTTTTAACATAGATTGGTGTTGGGAATTATAAGAGGTAAGAGAATCTGTGGCTTTAAACCATTACAGTTACTGGAAACAGAAATCAGTTGGTTCAACCTCAATTATTGCATACAGAAAATAATGTACAATATTTGTTCAGTTATCCTTGTTCTGTAGGCAACACATCTGGCTGTCTGTATTTAACATGTTCTTGATCTTAACTTCCTTTGCTATCTTTATTCAGTGGTATGGATCGTTTTGAGGCACGAGAGAAGGTGTGGTCCGACCTTGTTGAGACTAACTTGGGAGTAAAGAAGGAACCTTATACACTTCGAGTTCCCAGATCTCAACGGGGTGGTGAAGTGTGATCTTTTTTCCTGTTCCTGATGATTCATGTAGGCTAATGATGCTTTCCATAGAGATTAATGAACCTACTTTTGTTTGTTCCTAGATCATAGAGCCATTGATTAGTAAGCAGTGGTTTGTCACTATGGAACCGTTAGCTGAAAAGGCCCTCCATGCTGTTGAAAAAGGGGAACTGACTATTCTTCCAGAGAGATTTGAAAAGGTAATTCACGAATCATTCACTTTTCTACTGAACAGTGGGTTATCTTCTGCTCACTGGTAAGCACACATAAAACTTGTCTTTTGATCATATTTTTTTGCTGGATTTGTGTATTCTTAATATCCCAGGAAAATTACCTTTATGCCAAATAAAGTGTTAATATATCTGACCATCTCTTACTCCTGGAGAAATGTTTTTTTTCAACTGACCTTTCTGCTCCTTTGTTCCTTTCTAATATTTTTTGTGTGCTGCTGCTGCAGATATATAATCATTGGTTGACAAACATAAAAGATTGGTGTATAAGTAGGCAATTGTGGTGGGGTCATCGGATACCGGTTTGGTACATCGTTGGAAAGAAATGTGAAGAAGACTATATTGTTGCTAGAAGTGAAGAGGAGGCACTTGCAAAAGCTCAGAAAAAATATGGAAAATTTGTTGAAATATATCAAGATCCTGATGTTCTTGACACTTGGTTTTCAAGGTTTGTCATCATCTGTAAAGTTATATTCTCTTAATTGTTCTTCTGCAATACTTTAGTTCGTGATTGAGCATCCTGTTCTGTTATACATTTATTCCTACTTTCCCCCTTCCTGAAGTTCCATTTTCTTTTTCTGTTTTTAATATCAAAGATGGGTCTAAAATATTTTGTACGACTTGCATTATGGAGCAGAACTGTGTTTATTGACATGTAAACCACAGTCCCTCCTGAAATTCTTATATTTGGATGCTTCTTAATAGTTTCTAGCCATCTCCTTGTATTTCTTGTCATGCACAACCTTCTGTAAGAAGATGAATATTTAATGGAACTCTTATATTGCATTATTATTATTTTCTTCTTTTGCCTGACAACTGATTGGCATCTGGAATTCTGGATTATCTGTATGAACCTTATTTCCATGCTCTGTACCTGGCAGAAGTATAAATGCTTTATACATAAATTGCTACAGATATTAAGAAAACTGCAGATAGTTTTGTAGTTTTGACTTGTTGCAGTTGTCCTGCAGTTCTCTGTGGCCTTTCAGTACACTTGGTTGGCCAGATCTATCCAAGGAGGATTTTAAGCATTTTTATCCTGCAACTGTTCTTGAGACTGGGTACGTTAGCTTCCGCAGCGGCTTTATTTACCTTTTCATCTCAATTGAGCAATGTACTGCCTGATGTTGATTCTCTGTTATTCCATTTACCATCTATGATATTATAGCTAATACATATATTTGGCAGCCATGACATTTTATTCTTCTGGGTTGCACGAATGGTCATGATGGGGATTGAATTTACAGGAACTGTACCATTTTCTTATGTTTATCTTCATGGTCTCATCCGGGACTCTGAGGTGAGAGATATGAGCACCTTAATCATTAGTTTATGTTCTGTACTTTTGAGGGGCAATCAATTAAACACACTTTTCTTGTAGTTATGAAATGACTGGTCAAACGCCTTAATAAGCATGATACTAATGGCGACGTCCATTGCAAAAAAAAAAAAGAACTTAATTGAAGGATTAGTAAAAAAACTGCACTAGATCAAAACATTGCACTTGATTGTGGGCCTCATGCTTTATCTGCTAATTGGCTGTATGATGATCTAGTGCAGTTTGAGGTCACTGTCTCCTTTTCTCTGATATAAACGTGATGTCACCAGTTAAACTGATGAGTGAACCATTGACCATTGTGAAGTCTGTTTGTCATGTGTCCTTAGTCCTCACATTCATTTTAGTTTTTTATGTTGCCAGATTAGCTCTGTTTTCATGGACTGATTAGCAATTTCCTTTTCAGGGACGAAAAATGTCCAAGACACTGGGGAATGTCATTGACCCTGTAGATACTATCAAAGAGTATGGGACAGATGCTTTAAGATTTACACTTTCCATGGGTACTGCAGGCCAGGTTTGCTTTTCCTACAGTTTTCTGCATTTCTGTTTATCAAAATTGTTTGATTTTCTGTTGTTAATACACCTTTTCACTTCAGGACCTTAATCTTTCTACAGAAAGATTGACATCAAATAAGGCTTTCACCAACAAACTCTGGAATGCAGGCAGATTTTTGTTGCAGAATTTACCTGGTAGAAGTGATGTCACTGCATGGGACGCCTTGTTAGCAAATAAGGTATTCAACTGAATTTCAAATTGTGCAAGATGCCAAGATGCATTGAGAAAATTTAGGTCTCCTTTTCAGAATTGTTGCTAATACTTTTCATCTCTTGTCCAGTTTGATACAGAAGCATCACTTCAGAAACTACCACTGCCAGAATGCTGGGTGGTGAGTCCATTAATATCTCGAATTATTTGTCTTTTGTTCACTCTGTTGATGAAGAGAATACACTACATTCCAGGTGACAGGATTACACGAACTCATTGATAAGGTCAGCACAAGCTATGACAAATTTTTCTTTGGAGATGCAGCTAGAGAAATCTATGATTTCTTTTGGGGGGATTTTGCTGATTGGTAAGATTTTTTATTACCTAAGAATGTGAGGTCAGACCTTTTTATCAACAGCACTTTTTTTGAAGGTATTAAGATTTAAGAGCACTTTAATATTTATGTTTTGATTTAATCCTGTAAATTGTTAGCCCTATTGACAGTGTAGGGAGATAGAGGGGCCCTGAGTAACCAGGTGCATGAGTATGACTACGCACACCTTATGCCCACCATGCAAAATAGAGAAAAACTTCATTTTTGGGCCCTATTTGATGTTTTCGTTGTTTTACAAGTTCTGTTTGCCTAAAATTGTGGTTGCACCCCTGTCCATTGATGGGAAGAAAGATGCTAGTTGGATGGGCTTAAAAGAACTAAACATTTTCTTTTATCTGCTTAACTTCTATCTGAGTTTCTTAGTACTATTCTTATATGAAAATGATAAAGAATTGGTAAGAGCTAGCAACAGATAGCTTAGATCTTTCTTCACAACGAAGACAATACATGAGCATTTTTTTTCTAAATGAACAGGGAACTAATGCTTATCTCTGGTTTGATACAGTGTCTTTCCCCCATGCCATGGAACCATTTTAACAGTTCATATACCTTTGCCTGTTTTTGTACAAAGTTTTTCTCCCTCAGCTTTAGTCATCAAATATGTTGCCTGGCCCCTATGCTCCTTTCTGCATTATATTATTCTTGTCTGCTTGTGCTATAATAGATTTATGTATATTAACCAATTAATTCTCATTCAGGTATATTGAAGCTAGCAAGACACGTCTCTATCACTCTGGTGATGATTCGGCTTCTTCTATGGCGCAAAGTGTCCTTTTGTATGTGTTTGAAAACATACTGAAGCTATTGCACCCATTCATGCCCTTTGTCACGGAAGAATTATGGCAGGTAGTGAAACCTAACTGTTGATTATTATTCCCTGCAACATCATTTGCCTCTTTCATCGTCACCATCAACAGCATATCATTCTTCTTATTTCAGGCATTGCCATACAGAAAGCAAGCAATTATTGTTACCCCCTGGCCTGCCACTGATCTTCCTAAGAATTTTCTGTCAATCAAAAGATTTCAGAATTTGCAATCATTGGTAAGTGTGTTTCACATAAGCTTCCTGTGCCTCAAGAGGTGCCATTGCCCATTGCCTATGGATGACCATTTCATTGTAACTGTAATAACAGACAAGAGGTATCAGAAATGTTCGAGCAGAGTATTCTGTTGAGCCAGCTAAGCGAATATCTGCATCTGTTGTTGCTTCCACCGATGTCCTAGAGTACATATCAGTGAGTGTCTCCTGAGATTTCCAATTTTTTCGTGACATTTCATCGTATATATATTATATTTTTTATAGAGCAATCTGAGAATCGAGGTCATGCAGATGCATGTTCTTACAATGAGAATTGAGGTCATGCAAATGCGTGTTCTTACCAAGAAGTAATTATTTATTTATTTGATCATTTGCACACATTAAAGCTTTTACTTGCTAGAAAACAATGTATATGCTTAGTTATTTGTTTGTCAAGCTCCACTCACCACTTTGAGAGGCAAAAGATTTGAACTGTCCAAACTAATCAGAAGAAAAGTGAACAATAAGCAACATCAAGTTTTTCTCCAGTCTTTTGGAGGTACCTCGTGATTAACACTAAATACCTATACCTCCCAAGGACTGGATGCAAAGGTGAATTTTGCAGTATTACCTTGATTTTGGGATCCATTTTGGTACCTCCCTTCGTTAAAGTGGTACGTCCCAAATAGATACTTGAGAAACCTCTGGAACTTATATAGGGGCATATTTGTCGAACTGCTCTTCTTTCTCAGTTGTAACTTCCCTGTATCTTGACATTCTGAAAACCCTGTAGTTGGTATAAACATCAACAGCCCAATTTTACTCGCATACCTGTAGCTTTGGAATGAGTTCTAGTCCAGCAAAAAATATGTTTTGTCCGTGTTCAATTGTTCTGTACTTTCATGCCTGCAGAAGGAGAAGCAGGTCCTGGCTTTACTTTCAAAGCTTGATGTGCAGAGCGTACATTTTACTGAATCGCCACCAGGTGCATGCCTTGAACTTGTTCAAACAATGTATTCTTCCTTGATGCTTTTTGCCAATAAATTGTCTGCTTTGTTCTTGCCAGGTGATGCAAATCAGTCGGTCCACATTGTTGCCGATGAGGGTTTGGAGGCCTATCTGCCTTTGGCTGACATGGTTGATGTGTCCGAGGAAGTTCAGCGGCTATCCAAGCGGCTCTCTAAGATGCAGTCAGAATATGATTCTCTGTTGGCCCGCCTCAATTCACCAAGTGTACGCAGAGATTTCTTCTTTCTATGATCTATCCATTCAAAACTTGTATCCATACACTGTTAATCATGAATTTCTTTCTTATTATAGTTTGTAGAGAAGGCCCCTGAAGAAATTGTTCGTGGAGTGCGCGAAAAAGCATCGGAAGCAGAAGAGAGGATCTCCCTCACTAAGAATCGGCTAGACTTTCTGCAGTCAACCGTTTCAACTTAAATACAGTAGTCGCCATTGACGGTGGCATCTGCCATCGAAATGCCAATTTTGATTTGTCCTGAAATGATATGGACGAGAGATCTGAACTTATTGAACTCCGGGATATAGCTTCTAGACGTGTCATATGTTAACGCATCTTGATCTCAATATTAGTGAATGATATTCAGTTCTCAGGAGATCGTGATATGCACTGATGCACGTCTCTAACAGAAGAGTTCTGTAAAGTTCAAATTTATAGTTACTGATTTTTTTTATATTTAAAAACGTACACTTGATATATGGAAGCTTACAGTTCGTCGTCTACGTGTGTAACTTCAACTGAGTCGAGAAAAAAACAGATTAGAAAAGACTTAATACGATTTTGATAGTACCATATAGAAATTCACTCCCTGTCTAAAAAAACTTATTTCTATATTTTAACTTTATACGGAAAAGATTCCATTTTTATTTTCTTATCTTAAATTACCAATGTTCACAAAGATTGAAGTTTTATTCTAACATATCTTATCTTTTCTTACCTATTAATTCACAGTATTACTTTATTTTTAATAATTTACAATATTTTTTTTTATTCTAACTGCTAATTTATCATTTTTGTTTTAAAAGTAAAGTCTCGGTGATACATAAGAAATAATAAACTTAGTACCCAGGTTCCCTTCAGGCCCAAGAAAAATAGAAAACTAGACGAAACAAAGGCCTCACATAAAGGACCAAATTTATCAAGTTAACCTAAAACAGAGGAAAGCAACAGCCTAGGGCCTTCATTGTATGGCCCATTATTTTAGTTCAAATTCCAGACTTCTACACATAGATGGGCCGGAATTGAGGCCTATATGAATTTGATCCAACATACCGAAAGACAACTAGACGACAATACGAGCACACACAGAAAGTCTAAATTTTGAGGAACAAAATGGAGAAACCGAGCCTACGTGAAGGGAAGGCTAAGCCCAACACGACAGGAAGCACCAAATACGACAGGACTGAAAAGAGTTTAAACAGTGTCCACGACATAAATAGATAGATAGATAGATAATCGCAAAAAAGAGTCAATAAATAAAATACACTTGTAACTTGTAAGAGAAAAGTGCAAACGGCCAATCGGATGAAGACTTGGGAAGAGGCAACAATATATTATCACCGTTATTACAACCGCGTGAGACTGTCAGCAAGAAAAACGCTTGTACATGGATAATTTACAGGACAAGTATCAACAACTCGGCATCCTAGCAGAACAAAATGATCAACGAAAACTTGAGCTATTTGACTGTATGGCTAATGGAAAATACCGCCTTGTCTACTGAAAGACGATGGGTTCGGTGGGTCATCTCTGCACAAATTTATATATCCATGGCAAGTCAGGGAAAGATGAGGAGAAACTGCCCCGACACTAAAACGACTCAGAAACATCAAGCTTTCCAGCTTCCATTGAAAACCTGAGCAACCCGTCCTACCATCAATTATGGTACACAATTTATTCAACCCAGCAGTTTCAGGCCCTTGCTTGGTGTTTGGATGGCGGCTCGGCGCTCAAATTCATCGCGCCTAGTTGTAGATTTTTACAGGTCTCTCAAATGAATGGCGGTTCTGCATTAAGGACGTGCAATTAGCAAGCATTCCAGCCAGAAGAAAGGAAAAGGGGAAAGAGGGGCCAAACTAAGACATCCAATGACCATTCGCAACAATCTGCTAAGGGTGTGTACCTGATTAACACTGTGTGTCTTTCTTGGAGCTGTGTCTGGATGCTCTAGCCCTAGATATTGCTCCCAAGCTCCATACATGTTTCTCTGAACAAGCGAGGCGAAGGTTCAAATGTGAATCAAATTACGCACTAAACAGAAGTTGCTTTAGCAGGTAGAAAAGCAAATATTGTACCTGAAATCTCGTAGCTACAGTATCTGAATCCTCAAAATAGTCTGGGCGACCAAGTGATATGTAGGCAAATTTCCACTACAAAAGGAGATGAGAACATTGTTTAGTAGTGAATGTTTGCATCACGCAAACACATGGTAAAAATCAATTGAACCGACGTTAATCATTTGGCATGTATTCAAGATGGAAAGGGACACCCAAGTCATATATGAAGTGCTTGTTCATAATTAACAGGGAAGGGCTGATATGCATATTAGTTTGCATATCTGCCATTGACATGCCATAGGCCACTAGCTGAAGAACTGATCAGCATCATCATCAAAGGACGCGAAGGACTACTAACTGTCCAAGGAAGATATTAGAAATTCTACTATAAACATTTCAACTCAGAGCTCAGTTCCCTCTAACCACTAATGATAGTAGAGAAGAAAAAGATGTTTTAATTGAGTTAGGTAAATTAACAATTGCCAAGTAACATTCCAATAAGATCATTTTGCCAAGTAACATTCCAATAAGATCATTTCTGAATAAGATAAGGTGGCAGGCAGATAATTCTATAACAAAAAAATTCACAAATTTAAATTTGTCTGCAAATATGGAATCATAGCGAGCACCTTTGAGAAATCCTCATCTGGAACCTTAAGTTTTTTCTGTATCCGTTCTTTAATAGAAGACAGGGTTTCATCCTCACGAATAACCATAAAGAAAGGTTCTCCAAAGTTCTGAACTTGCTGTAGAAATCAGGATAAATATCAGCACAAGTTTAACTAGATATAGAAGTATGCTATTAGATGCAAAACCACTAAAACTGGCCTAACAATAATTTGTTCCCATCACCGTCATTATACACTCATGCCCAAAATTTGACATATAACATGATAGAAATAGAATAAATCCAACTAAAGGTCTTTGAACAGAAAATACAAGAAAAGCATAACACAGAAAACTGACAAAAGAACTGCATTACGAGAGCCTAATGCTACTTCTTACAAATATTGTTTTTAGTGGGATTTCTACAGATATGGGGGTATAAAATTTGTAAGGACTCTGCGCCATGAAGGCACAAAACCACAAACAATGAAAAATAAAAGGAAGGCAGCCATAGTTCAATAAAGAAAGAACACATGGCTACACTTGTGTGCATATGACTTGACATGTAGAGACCTACTGAAGTTTACCTAGTAAGCAAATATAATAGCAAACACTCAAATAAACCAACCACAAGACGGTACAAGTTCATCTGGAACAAAATTTGTTAGACATCAAAGATGTTGACAAGCAGTTTAAAACTAGATGTTTTTCAATAAACACACATAACATTGATGCATTTCTTCCAGCGACTAACTTCAAACTAAAAGCAATACAATAGCTTAAAAATTGTATGCATCATTGAATTTATCCATTGAAGTTAGGATATAATTTTAGATTGTTTATAGCTCCATTACGGCATTACCGTTTGATTTTGAGTGTCTTTGGTGAAATGGTATACATGGATCAAGCGGTCAAAGGGACCAAGATTTTTCTCTTCCTCCGGAACCTATAATGGAAATAAAATGTCATCAATTAATCCCTGGGGAGGATTAAACCTTTCAACCAATGGAGTTTGATCTTATTGTAAAATAGGGAAAATGTAACATGCCTCCTCTGCACGCAGCGTCCAGTACTGATCATTGATGTTTTCTATCTTTTCATTGGGTGCAAAAATCTGAGAAAAAAATACAGATTAGATGACGATATTGTTGGAATCAACTGCAACTAAGAGAGCATAAGAAACTAGCATGTGTGTCACCTTATATATCTTGTGATAGAAAACCTCAAGCAATCTAAGTTCAGCATTGGGATGAGACAACTCAACCTGATTTGGTAATGGCAGAAGACATACATCAGACACAACTTAATAAAACCAATAAATTGAACAAATGGAGAATGTGGAATATAGACCATAAATAAGGGATACAAAAATATACCTTCGATTTTATATCATTTAGCACATCACCAACAGTGCTGTTCTTTGGCAATCTAATACTGTGGACTGACACCTGGCAAAACATGTTGAGATTACAAAACTAAAAAACATACTGCTAAGATTTTTTTAAAAAAAGGTATCCAGAAAATAACCTCGTCTTTTGTGGCATGGTGATATGTAACTTTTAATGTCTTCAGAGCTTGTAATTCTGGAAGTGGTATATCCAATACTTCATAGTACAGAATATCAGAAGTCTGATACAGGAAATGTCAATAGGTATGTCATTCTTCACTTAAGCAATTAAGAAACCAATGATCACATAGACATAGATGACGAGTAAGAGTAGTAACCTGGTTATAGTGAATCAGCATGTCCAGTAGACGCTCAACGCCTCTGTACTTGATAGGTTGAGGTTTAGGCTGTTGGGAATAACAATTATGTGATGTAACCCGAATTTTTGATGGGTCATCAACACCAAGTTTTTGAGCCACTTTTTCCACAACTTCATCATACGTGAAAACCTTTGACCTATACATAAAAGATGAAAGGAAAAAGGATCAGTGATAACAAAAGGTACAAAGATTGACTAATCGTAGCATGTCCAATGCTTACATCTCTAGACAAAAATCATCCTCCTTGGGCTTCTCCAATGAACGGAAGTGAACCACCTAAAAGAATAGCACCATAGATTAATGCAAAAATAGTAGATGGTGATGCTGTAAAGATGAACATCACAATGAAATATAGAGGACAGAACAGCCCAGAACATATAAGAAATAGGGCAAACAAGATAAAATCGCAGCAAAAGTGTTGCTCTCTTGTTTGAAGAGAGATGTTGAACTGTCAATGCAATCTCTTGTAATTAAACATGAACTGGGCATACAGAAAAGGAAGTAAAATAGTTCCTTAGTGCAAAGTTGCAGAAAGAATCTAGAAAAGTGTAAGTAACAAACATCATAAGATTCAGGATTGGTAAATGGGCATCCTTAGGTACCTGCCGGTTACGTATATACACCAGGAAGGATGGGACATCAGGGAATCTATATTGGTCAGCAGAACCTGGCTTTGGGGATTCTTGAAAACAAACTATGTCACCATCTTCAAGCTGTGCACAAAAAATATTATAGGTAAGACAGCATCACAAAATAAATCATGATATTGATTTAAACCAACATTGGAACATACCTGGCAAGCTCGAAATAGAAGCCTATTATCAATATATTCGCACATCACATTGGGCTCAAATTTGATTTCCTAATATTGGTGAGATAAAAGGTCACATGGTGATCCCGAATGATTGCATACTACACAAACACAAGTTTACTACAGAATAACAAAAGCAACCTCATAAAGTTCAATTTCCTCATCTTGTGAAAAACCAGCCATTTTCCTCAGTTTGGGCAGAATATCATGAGGTTTCCCGGAAGCCTTCACAAAGAGCCTACCGACATACCTGGAGAATTTATTCAGCATACAAGTAAGAACCTTCACAAACCAAGGATGACACAATTGGGATTTTGGAAGTACAAGAAGTACCGCAGTTGTTCCTTTTCAGGATCATAGAGTTTGAAGAAAAGCAATATATCTTCTCTGGTCTTGTCAGGCAGAGGAAGAGGTTTAAGGTCCTACATCACCAAGAAAAATTGAAAACAGATTCCAGTTACCAATTTGAAAGTAGATGAACAGGATGGCAGTCAAACATATGAAACCGAGAGAAAGAAATGAAGAAATTAAGGAGGGAAAAGGCTATTACCAGTCCAAGTTCAACCTCCAAGAACAATTTTAGTTCTGCATTGTGAGCCTTGTTTGCAGCTTCCTTTAACTGCCCAACCTACATAAAATGATTGACCTTAACCTTACTAATTGTATGTTTAACCACAGGCAAAACAAGATTACTTCAAATATATGCTGAAGAGAAGGCAGGGAAGTATTATTAGCTTGACAATAAATCACAAAAAATATCAGATTGACCTAAAATGTTTTTACAATTCTAAGTTTCTAACATGAAATCTAAATAAGCAAATTGATATTAACAGTAATAGACTAATAGTAATGGTGATTGGTGAAGATTCACAGCAAAAAAAGATAATACTCCCTCTGTCCAGGTATGTAGGGTGCATTTTTTTGTAGACACATAGACCGAGATAGCAGTACAAAAGGCTAAACTGCTCTCAATTACTCCTCTGCATAATTTAATACTTGCATGCATGCACATTAGTACTGCTATTTATAAGTATGAGGGTAGTATGGGAAAAAGACTCACGAAAAGTGCTTGTGAGTTGTGAATCTGAAAACGCCTTACATCCTAGGCAAACACCAAAACAAAATATGCCCTACATGATACTACTAGGTGTAGATGGAGGGACTGAGGGAGTAATAATAAACGAATTATGTAGCGGTTGCACAAAACATGATACTACTAGGTGTCAGTCATGTGGATGAGATAGTAAATGTTTACGCTAGCTGGATCAAAATTTCCTAAACGTTTATATTCTGTACACACATCCAGTTGTGGGATGTTTCAATCATAAAATGTTCAAAAGGAATGGACTAAAGATATCAAACTTACATATTCCCAATTTTAGCATCACATCATTACAAACACAAACAAAAGCCATTATGAAAAGCATAATACATCAATAAAACGACTTATGTTTTGTGCAAATTAGTACCAAGTGCCAACAGTGCAACTTGTTCTGAACTTGGCATAAATGGCCCAAGAAACCAAAAGTTACCAAACTGGGGATGACAGAAAATATGTGCCAAAGTGTATTCTTGTATTCTGCTAATTATTTTTTTTCTATATTATCACAACACGATGCAGAATTGCAGATACACAAAAGAGCTCCAGGAAACAAGAAAATCAACAATGACAGAGTATCATTTAACCAATGCAACGTGTCATGAATTCAACTTACAGTTTGTGCTTCTTCTTGAGGAGTCAATGGCCGGTTAGGCCGGTAGGTGTGGTTCTGCCGCTTGGCCCACAGCCAAAATCTTTGAAACTGAGTAGGAATACCAAACTCCTTCGCTACTTCCTCCTGTAAAGCACTTCATATATGAGTAATCAGTATGGCAACTGGAAAATTCTATTCCTGCAAGTAATACAAGACAAATACTAAAACATAGCTGTGAGCATGAGCTGTGTTGAGAAAGACAGTCCTTTATACGACAGTGATGAATGGTAAATCAGAAGTAACATGCATGTGCACGTGCTCAGTGTGTATAGACCAATCATCAAAATGATGACCTTTAAATAGGGTGAGAAAAAAGACATGAAAACAGGCTGCTTAATGGCAAAAAATATAACTGTCAATCTGTCATGTTAGCTTATGTGCATTTCTTAAATCTTGTAAAATATGAAAAGTAATTGATCTACTAAAATAGACAAAAGGTTGATTTTCATGACATATGAAACAGAATGCTACGCTAATAGGCACACTTGGGTCATTGAACTATATATTTTTTGTATGGGCGCAACTAACATATGCAACAATTCCTACAATTTGATTATGTCAAAAGACATCATCACAATAAACAATAGTCTTTAACCAGTGTCAAAAAATTGGTTATCAGTAGTTGATCAGTGGGAGTAGGGATTAATCGATTAATCAGGGATTAACTAAATTAATCAGGTATCGAGTATCTAAGATGGTCGACAAGCATCTTCAAAAGGGACTTAACTCATTGATAATCTTGGTAGCATGGGAGCTGTGGAAGCATCAGAACAACTGTCTTTTTAATGTCGCGGCCCCAAATATTACCTTACTGGTCAGGACTGTGGCTTGTGAGGGGGAAATATGGGGTGCTGCTGGTGCTAAAGATCTTCGTGGTCTTTGGATAGATAGATATTGCGAGAGAAGGTCGCTCTCTTTTAGTTTGTTGTGTATTCAATGTTTTGATTGGTTTCAGGTGTTGTTTTGTGTTTTTGGGTGAAGTTTGAGTGGGTGTTGTGTTGTATTGGGTTTCTTTCTCTTCTTAAATGAAATGACATGCAGCTCTCCTGCGCGTTCGAGAATATAAACTAAATTAATTGAGAATAAAAACATAGAATGCTAAGAACTAAATAGGACAAGGGATGGAGAGGGCGTCAACAGTGAGAGGTGATGGCGGTGGCGAGGGAGGCCTTCAGGTTGCCAATGGCTAGAATGCTCGGAGGGGGAAACAGGAAAGGGGCATTTGAAGAAAACCCTAGCAAATAGGGTTTTTATATATGTTGACCAGGATTAATTGGTGGTCAACTCGATTAATCGGGTTGACTAGCCAGTTAATTGCGTTGACCAGAGGATTAATCGGCCAGCCAATTTCATGGCCGGTGCACTAAATTAGCAGATCATCTGCCGATCACAAGTTAATCGACTGCTTAATTGGCTAATTGGCTGATTTTTCTAACACTATCTTTAACCCACATAATTACCTTGAATTGAGTAAAAGGCGTCTGTTTCTGGATGCGAAAACTTGGGACTTTATCATGGTCGACAAGATCAAAATATATGTCCTTCCCTATCTGTGTGGTCAAGTCATCATCCCTTGCGACCTGTATGGTAGCAAAACGTGTAAGATGACTAGATGAAAATAATACAACACAGTCAAGATTAAAAAATGACTCAACATGCACAGCACGTTGACTAAAAACACCTTAATGATAGTATATAGGTGGGCCTCAGCTTTCTCCTTCTTTCGGCGCTCTTTTTCCTCACGATCCTTTTCTAATCTAATCTGTAAGGAGACAGAGGAATTAGAGTAAAATGAAGAACTCGATAACTAGAAAGCTTGGGCGACAACTTACTCGAAGGTGCTCTGCTATGTCCTTCAAATCCACATTACAAATTATTTTGTCCTTGTCACTTTCGCGAATGTACACAAGCATGTATGCGTTTGAATATTTAGTGAACTTGAAAGGAGTGTTGTTTAGACCAGGATTAGTCTGGGGCAGCTGCAAAAAGAAATTAATCAGCTGATCAGCTCAATGTTTTACAGCAACATAAATAAGCACTGAGACCTGAAAATGGCAACAAACCTCCTCCTCACCACCATATTGCTCTTCCAGTGCCCTCTTTGCATCTTCTTTTGTTACGCGCTCATCATCAAACTTAAACCTGGAAATTTTTGTTTCAGCAAATAACAAACATAAAATCACCAAATAGCAGTCCATGAAGCAAACAAGAGTATAACAAAAAAGGTGACTGCCATGCATCATGCATGCTTACAGAGCAAAAATTGATTCCTACTTGTTAGACTGGATCCAGTCATTTTAACAAATAAACTAACATTTATAGTAAACTGGAAAAGTTATTCAAAAGAATATTGTTGACTAACATGCATAAGTGCATTAACAAGAAAAATACTTGGAGGGCCATTTCAAATCATGGGTAAGTTTTATCAGCCAGATGGATAATCACAGAAAATACAACAATAGTGTACTTAACAATAGACACGGCAAATTTATTTAGTTACAAGTCATGACCAAGCTGACCAGCTGCAAGCAGCAACTAGCTGATAACAAGTGAGTAACAGACTTGGCAGACTAAGCATGTGAAAGATACACCTAAGAGGCTAAGATTTTATTATTTTTGTATAGAAAGCACAGCCAATGATACACAAAGAACCAAAGCAAACATACCACTGATCAGAAAGAGTAGGCCGTATGAAGGCATAGTAGTGCCCACCATGGACACCCCCGCTATGGACAAGAACGCTGCAAGAGATTAACTGTTACAGCCAGAACTGGCACAAAATAATATAATAGAACTACACAACTATTAAATTACAATCATTATGCACAACATATATTCATATTTAGTTGGTAGCATGCAAGATATTAAAATCCAACTCTTCTACCATAATTGTTTGCCTGGTCAGCATTCAGCAATCAATCATCCAGTTACATAGCTCAAAATCTTATGGACATAAGACAAGTTATCAACAAGTTGCATACAGAACAGCAGATATAATTATTATGGTCTGATAGGGTCTTCTAATTGATTAGTGAAGTCCAGGACAGTTTAAATAGTAAACCCAGACATTCATCTCCATCACTTTTGGCAGCTCAACCATGACATGAACACTCAACATCTAACTATTGAAACTTGAAACACTAAAGCATGAAACCAAACGCAGTTACACAAGAAATAATAGTATATATATGACTGACCTGTGAAGAGTGTAAAGATTCCGCACGTTCCTGTCTGCATCAGGAGATAGATACTTTCCATCATCTCTATCAAGATCCAACTGAATTGGAAACTCATAGCGATCATTTATCTGCAGTTCACAATGGAATACTCTTAACACGCTAGAAAACTAGAAAAATAAAAGGGTAAGCATTAAAAGAAAGCAAGAACAATCACTTCCTTAGCCACAAAACTGTCAATTCATTTCACCAAAAATACAATAATGGATGAAGAACAAAACTTATTAGAGGATGGCACTGATACAAACCTTCACCATTGTGTCACGCATGAAATCATATTCAAAGCGTTTTAGCTGAAGTTGCAGAACAGGAGGGAAGTCGATGAAAAGAACACCTTTCTTAGCATCCTGAAACAAAAAAAAAGAATATCTGAATAAAATCACGTACATTACAATGTGTTTCCCATGTCAGATATAACAAACATGGTTTGCCCATCCAAACAGCCCCTAAGTGCACCCAAAAATCGCATAAATATTAAATAACTTCCCATCATGTAGTTTTTTTACTTGAAATTCCTTAAACCCCTTTAATTAATATTGGGAATATTGTGCATTTCAAATCCTCCATGCTATGCTTCAGAATAATCAAGTGGTTAATGTTTGTGGTACTAAGTTGCGCGGTGTACCCTGAGTTGCTCTGAAACCATGGTAATTTTTATCCCAACAATTTTATTGAGGTTCCAATTTTGCAATTACTTAAAGAAAAGGCAAGTTCGGTTTTGGTTAGTGGTTTTTTCACTGGCACTAGAATAATCTAGATGTATGTGTACTATTGTACCATGCACAAAGATGTGTACATGCAGATATGTGAGGGGGAGAATGACCGTGTAAGGTTCCATCACTGCACCAGCAGTGATTACAAGTCGGCCGACTAATCGCGATTAGTCGGCCTGATCGGAAATTTTGGAGCGATCAGCACTGGATGCACGACTAGCATGACTAGTTTTCTGATCGGCCGATTAGTCGCGACTAATCACGATTAGTCGGCCGACTAATAGATGGCCGACTAGTTTAGGCCCTCGAAAATTCGTATGGCGCGCGCGGGAAAGCAGCGAGCGCGCGGCAGAAAAGCAGTGTTGCGCGCACGGGAAAGCAGCGAGCGTGCGGCAGAAAAGCAGCGTTGCGTGTGCAGGAGAAAAGCGGCAGCGCGCACGGAAGAAAAGCGGCTGCGCACGAGAAAACTAGCAGCGCGCGGGGAGAAAAGCAGCAGCGTGCGTGAGAACAGGAGAGGGAAAACCAGGCTCTAGCTGCTTGCGCAGTTGCACCGCCACCCATCGCTGTGGATCTGCGCTGTCGCCCGTTGCTATCTGCGCTGTCGCCGGCTGGGTCAGCGCCGTCGTCGGCTGGGTCCACGCCGCCGCCGCCTAGGTCGACGCCGAGCGGCCGCATCGGGCACGTCGAGCGCACCCACTGGCTGCTTTTTGGTTGCTGCTTGCTTGCTTTCTTCCGGAGAAAAGAGGGATTTGAGAGAGAATGAGAGAGAGAACGAAAGAGAGAGAGGCAAATGGGAGTCACGGGTGCACTGAGAGATGTCAGAAAAAGAGAACATGTGTGAGAGAGAGCACACAAGAGCACAACAAAGACACTCACACGGCATGCTAAATTCTTATCTTTGCGGCTAAATTCTTATCTTTGTGCAGTACAACGACTAATCTACGATTAGTCGCGCTTAGTCATGACTAATCGATTAGTCAGTGCCCCTACGACTAGTGTCGACTAGACGATCTGAAATCATTGTGCACCAGTAAAATGGACTGAACTGCCACAAATTCCGAAAAACTAACCTGCAGTCCATATGATTCTGCATGGTACTTGTTATCCCCTTCCAGGCGTTCCACCTCTACATACTTATCAAATGAGGCATAGATATCCTGACAACCTTTGACATCAAGCTGCAGATCTGCATTGAAATATGCAACAATCAGGTCAAACAAGGGAATACATTTGGTCTCTATGACCCATGTGACAGTAACAGAATCACTTGCCATAGAAGGACTCCTTTCTGGTTGATTTCATATCCACATTGATACACTCAATGTAATTCATGTGATGCCCTTCGAATAATTGTTGTATTGTGCCCTCCACAACAGTTCCCTTGAATCACCATTTACAAGCATAATTCAGTCAGAGTTAAACTATACAATAAACAACACTGGAGGACATAAAAGGAAAGACCTTACAGATGTCAAACCTTCATCTTATCTTCCAACTTTTCAGAAAGAACTCTATTTAGTTCTTGCACATCATGTTGCATGAATGAATCGTGCATGTCCCACCCAAAAGATTTTGTCAGCTCCTTTGTTGAGACACTGCTGTCATTATACTGCAACTTATAAAAGAGACTTTGTAGAGCTAAAGGAATGCTTCCCGAGGGCATGTCGTTCTCAGTCGTGGGCATATGATAAACAGCCTGGCAAGCAATATCTATTGTTAGCACCACTCATACACATTATGCAAAAGAGAAAATATTCAGTGAAATTATAGCTTGTACCTTTCTGAAATACGGAATATGATATAGAGTTTGAAGAAGAGAATTCATATAGCAAGTAGCACCTTGATTTTTTAGACCAACACAGCCAGTCTCCTTTTTAGAGTCATAGCTCCAATAATCAACAACCTTACATACAGCAACTTCAGCCTCCACTATACAAGTATCATTTACAAGATAGCCTCTACTAGGATTGTAGAGTTCACCCAAAGGCATAAACGAAGTGAAACCCCAATCACTTTCTCGAGCAGAGAATTGATGCTGTGTTTCTGAAAGAATTTCAAGTCAGTTATCCTTTAAGGATGTTGCAAAAAACTGTTATAACTACAAATTAGATACCAGGTCCATTTCTTGTAAACTAATGGATTAAAAAAAGAAGGGCATAGATGAAAGATGCACCTTTTCTTATTGTGAATTTGTTGTGCATTTGATTGGCCACAGAGAGGCTGAACTGTGCATATCGAGTCCACCCATAAGGTAAGACTGCTGAATCAGCCACATCCAAATACATAGACAAGAATTCAACATTGTTTCCCCTTGGGAAAATCAAAATCCGCCTGCAAACAGAAAGGATTTCCATCAATCACCAAACAGAAACCCCTTGCATGGCACAAATCAACCAAATATGCTATCACAGACAACAGGGGCAGTAGGCACTCACCACTTGTAGCCCCCAACGACAAAAATTTCTGAGTAGAGCTTCTTTGTGCTCACTCTTGATAGGTTCTCAATGGTCCAAGTAAATCTTGAGATTGGTGGATCCTCAATCTGCTGGTTTTCCACAGTAGCAGCTGGCTCAGATGGCACAACTGACATGACAGTACAGAGCAACATGAGATCCATTAGACGGACATACTTATTCACATAATAAGGCAGCAAATCAAATATTGAATATGTAATCAGCACATATCGCAAACAAAGGGAAATAGTGGATAAATTTTACTTAACCTACTAGACTGTCACTGCTGCATACAGTAAAATGCAACACAAGGAAAAAGAGCAAGTTTTGAGATCATTTCGTTTGCATTTAAAAAACAAAAGTATAGAAAACCCTGCAATTACTATAGAACTAAATTGGCATGCCAAACAAACACACAAACATATAATTATGCGCACCCACATGCATGCTAGCATAGTGTATCAGCAGTTAAACACAGTACAAATTCTTAGAATGTAAAAAACTAACTAAATGATGGCCATATACGCAGCAAGACAAAAACATGTTAAGTAACCACGAGGCGAGATGACCAAATCGAACCTTCCATTGGCTGCGTTCCGTTGGGCAGCTCCTGCCGCGGCACGAGCACCTCCTCTTCCTCCTGCCGTTGCTGCTGCGCAAAAGAAAAACACGAGGCACATTTCAGATCCATACCTCCAAGCCCAAGGAAAGCGAGCAAAACCCCAAACCCTAGAATTCCGTACACCCAAGAGGGGAACGCCCGTCCCCATGCTCCACACCACAACCCGGACCTCAAAAACCAACCCAACGACCTAGGGCAACGGAGCTCTCGCCGCCCCGCGCCCACCACGCTGCCCGCATCGCGGCCCGATGCGGCAGCCAGGGAACACGCGAGCCAGCGGGAACAGCGAAGGCGGACTGGAGGGGCTCGGCTGCCCCCCGCGCGCGCTTACCTCGGCTGGCGCCGGTGGCGGAGGCGAGGTCGTCATGGCTGGCGGTACGCGGCGGACGCGGAGCGGGGGGGGAGAGGGGGTCGGGGTCGCCGGCGGCGATGTGGGGCCCACCTGGGAGTGGGTTGCGGGGGGTGGAGAGGTGCAGATCGCGAGGAGGTGGGGAGGTGGAGGAGGGGGAGGTGGAGGAGAGAGAGAGGAGAGGAGAGAGAAGGGGAGGAGGTTTTGGAGTCGCGGAAAGTTCCAGGGTCTTATGCGGAAGCTTGCGGGGCAAGGACGGTGAGCAGATGGACGGTCCGGATGCAGGGATTCTGGCAGATTGGACGGCTGAGATTTTATGGCTGGAACAGGTAGCGTGGCCGGAGTTCACAAACCACGGTAACGTTCTCACGGTTTGTAAAAACTAGGCGACTAACCCGATAATCAGGTCAGACTATGGGTTCTTCGGTCTATCTCTCAGTTTTTTATTTATTAATATTATATTTGTTTTGTATTAAATAATAAAAGTTGATAGAAAATATGTATAATTAGATAATAAAATATAACTAAGATTACAATCATATCGCAGTATGTTTATAATGGTATTATAATCACAACTCATAAAACCCTATAATAATACTATTCAAAGTTGATTAAATATGTATAAAAGTATAAAACAAACATAATCTTAAGTTTATTATTTTACCCTTAAATCTACGGTAGAAAAAAATACAAAATAAGGTATATTTTATGTATTAATGTTGAACGGGCCAGTTCTTCAAAATCGATACCGGTTTCGATTCAACAAAAAATACCACCCGTTTCAACAAGGTTTTACCAAATTAATTGCGTATCCCGTCTTTGAGCGAAATCAAGATGTTTTAGTGTTTGATTTCAGTTTTTTCTAATCCGATCTTTAGTCCGGTCCATTTTTTAAACTATGGATCAAATCATAAAGTGCCGTTCAGTCTTCGCAGATTACATATTACTAACCTGTGTTTGAATCACCTGAATAACTCTTGACTATTACAGTTAATAGATAGCGAAATTAGAGGAGTGCAGCACAGCATGCATGTAGTGATGTTCACGTGGAGCAGACTTGCCACCCCGTCAATCCCAATCGACAAATTAAACGAGGGTATGATAATTGTGTAAAACAATAAAAGCACATAGTATATTAATAATCGAAGGTAGTATACAGGAAGAAGGAATCAGTGATCTGTGAGAATTGCCAAAAGATCTCTAAGACCTTCCTCGTATTTATGTTTTATCTTTTTAGGGTGCTAGGAGATGAGTGAGGCCATAAATTAACGTATCACTTAATCATTTATATTATGTATATATTTTTATATACTGATTTTTTTAAGTTAGGGGTACACGACTAGGCTTAAAAGTGCACATATAATTAATAAAAAATATTAACACTGATTTTTTTTATCTTGATGGTAGACATCTCTAGCCCAATGTGGCTCCACCCCCGGTTATGGTTGTCAGGGCCGTATCTGCAATTTAGAGACCTTGAATAAAATACGTGATAGGTTTCAAAATCTAGCTTACAAAATATAAATACTCTTTATAATCAGTTTTCGTCTCTATTATCCCAACAACATGCGTGAACAGCAAAAAAATTGACTGCCGCTGGGATCAAAGCGAATATCTTTGGTTTGTTCTAAAACACCTTATCCATTGGGCTATAGAGTGCTTTTGTAATTATTGTAACTTTGGGGCTTTAAACTTTGGGGGGGCCTGAACATTCACACCATTTGTTTTCCTCCAATGTGTGGCCTTGGTAGTTGTGCTCATGGGAGGGTAAGACCAGAACCCTCACCATGGATGGTGAAGCTGGGGGACACGGAACACACTCGTAGTTGGTTAGTGTGACCCATAGGGGTGGAGCCACGTTGGCGGAGGTTTACACCTCTTAGAAAAATAAACTGACTATACATATGTATCTTAAGTCTAATATTTATATCTCAACTCATAAATCACTTCACAAAGTCTAATATATATAACCTCTCTATTTATTACTAGCTCTGTTAACACACAACATGAAGATATCGTGTGAAAAGACACGCCCGTGGCCACGTGAGACATGAAATTGTGCGTGGAACCATAATCAAGGAGTGCTGACCTCTGCGTCTCCCTAAACACAGTGACACTTGCATCTTGAAAGTCTGGAATACAGTGAAATCCAAGGCTCCTCCGACGTACCAGCAGACAACAGTGGCCAGTTTAGAGAAAAGCAGGTTGTCACCGTCGTCAAGATTCCTAGGCGACGGTGTTCGTCCATCTCGTCGGTGGACAACTTGCGGATGGTGTGATCGGGCATTGTTGTTCGAAGCGATGCGTCAGGGTTGGAGGTGGCACCGTGGTAGAAATCGAAGTCAAGACTACTGGTGCTAGAGGTGGCGTCAATGCATGAGATGGCCAGAGTGTGAGGCATAGTTGGAGGTCAATATCTGGGAGCTTTTCATTGATTGCACTGAGGCGCTCGAGGATCTCAATCAAGTTTTGTTGCTGCTCCGACAGCTGCGAAGGTTCAGCCATGGCGGAAGCGAAAGAAGGATGTCTGAAATATGATAACCAAATTCACGTCCAAGTACCCATGAGTTTCTCCACGTAAAATTGTCATTTCTAGTGGAGGTTTAGGAAAGCAAGGAATGGACCCAATGAAAAAATTGATGATTTGTTTTTTTAAAAATAACTTTCTTAATTATCATCATATGCAATGATATATGCCACTATCTAAGTGGTTAAGATGGAAAAAACGAATCTATCTCTTAGCAGTAACAAACTATCAAATTTCTTAGCAAAAAGGAAAGGATGATGGGATGGCATTGCATCTAGAGTACACCTTGTTTCACACGTTAGCATAATTTTGTTTGTGTAAAGCCCCACCTGCTCCTGTTGACCAGTGATGTATGACCTTCTGTCCTTCATTCGAAAGGGAAAGATAATAAGATCGGGTTGAGTTTTTCCGACAATGAACTCTTCCCCAAAAATAATTTCCATCTTGCATTTAAAATCAGTCATTTTATTTTTAAATAGGATAAACAATAACTTTAACTGTATACCATGGTGATTTTCGACTATGCACACCCAAAAACGAAAAAAAAACAGCCTAGCTAGCCCAATCCCAAACCGCTATTCTCCGACTAATATTAATATTATATTATTTGGAGCTCAGGCCAATGAAAACATGGGAGAAAGATGAACAGTGAGTCGGTCAAAGATGAGGTATCAGATCGCTGCCTCATAATTTCAGACCATGCCCAAACGTTGCCACAACTCCCTATCTATCACACATTGCCAAAAAAAATTGAGTCTATGGCATGTGGGTCCTAGTGCTAAAAAACTGTGGTACGCCACAATTATGTAGCGAAACGAGCAACTACTAGCTAAATGGTAAAGTGTACAGAAGTTCGAGTCTTTTCAGAATAGTGAGAATGCGGATGTTGGTACGACTGGCAATGAGATCCTAAGCAATATAAAACCGATATTTCTAGCTTCTAAATATTAGTTTATTTTTAAATTATACAGTTGTATTTTATAATCTGAAATGTTTAGGACACTAAAGATTCTAAGACTAAGACTACTACCACTGCTTGACATTATCCACATAAATAGTACCACTGCTTTCTAATGCTGATGAGCAGGTGAAGATCAAATGAAAGTTGTCAGTTTCTACATCCTAGCACGGATGGTTGGCGTGAGCCTGCGAGAAGTCCTCAAAAGGAGCAGATCAGAATACGTAATAGATAGGATTCAACTTAATAAGTTCTTATTTGATACAACTCTAGCTAGATCTAGATTTTGTACAATAGAATAGAGTGATTTAAACTTTTGTTTTTATTTTTAAAAATAAAACCATATGACTCAACTAAATACCCTCAATCTTACCTACGTATCTAAGATTTCTGATCTTAAGTTATGTCAAACAAGACTAAGACCTAAGTACTATTAACATCTAACAGACCTACAGCAGAGGATCCATTTTCATAAAAACAGTACTACCAGATTCATGTTATTGCATGAAAATCCTAAATCACTAATGTACTAAAAAGATCTTCCATCTCTTACCTTCATGATGAGTTACAATGATCATGACATTGCAGTAGGAGCAATGGAAAATTCCGATGGCTTGTTTGCTAAAGCTAGGATTAACACTTGAATTGCTATGAAGCAACAAGGGAAGGAACATCAGGATCATTCAACGGACGATGGGTTGGTAAACTTCAGTCTATTGCTACCACAACTTAAGTCTGATACATGTCAACAAGACTGTTCTCAAAAATTCACCTACAATCTTGAAATAACATTTTAATTCCCCAGTCAAAATTTGGCCCATTATGTGCAAGCTAGTCAGCTTTTGGAACCACTGTCAGCCCACTACACTACTGATGTTGAGAAGAAGATTAGTCAGGCTTCAGCAGCAACACATCTAGAGCTCTGATTTATCATTCAATTTTTCTTTGCCTGTATCCTTGATCTTTTTCAGACAGCGGCCCTCAAACAGCACTTCATACAGAAGCCTTTTACTTCCCCATTTCCACCAGAAGGGCCCTGGCCCTCCTGCATGCTTCCTTTTCATCCTGTTCCCTTCATTGGCTATACATCCAAAAGAAGAGATTATATTAAAAAAAATTAATGACTAGGAGGAAAAAACAAACGTAAGTGAAACATTAGTCATTTAGTCCATAGATAGCTTCTTTCGCACATAGTGTAGTAGTGTACAGAAATAAATTAATCTAACCGTAGAAATCAGAGCAAGAAGATCAAATATCAAGTTATTTAGAAGACTGTTAGGTCAAAACATAAGAAACAACTTGTTTAAAACTGTTCATAGGCCTTGTTTCAAGTTCCATTGAAAAATTGGAATACGTGTTTATTCTGTTGCTTTGGTTGTCTATATGAGTACCGAAATTAGCATAGAAGGTGATGTATTCTAATGCATGCTATAAATTACCCTTGATTCATCCCAATCATACCACTCATTCACTGTATTATTTATGCAACATCAGCATAGAAAGCTGCATCACAGCTAAATATCAGCACAATTGGTACGAACTAATCAGAATTTTTAAGGATTAACATAGCTGGTCTGAATAAGCTCACTCAATCTTCTACTTTTTTTCAGCTGTGGGGAAGTGAGAAGCAAAATGAAGCTAACCTAAGAAAATGCAGTTAGAACCTTTGTGTGAACTTAAGTGTTTGCTTAGCTTTTGAGTCTAAAAGAACAATCTATTTGTTATGTTCGGGGTTAAGTAATTCTCACCAAAAG
The DNA here is from genome assembly GCA_000418225.1 of Zizania latifolia. Taxonomy (NCBI): domain Eukaryota; kingdom Viridiplantae; phylum Streptophyta; class Magnoliopsida; order Poales; family Poaceae; genus Zizania; species Zizania latifolia. The sequence continues at coordinate 383,062 of KE372724.1, read as the reverse complement.
GAACGTCTAAGACCCTCTCTGGGGCTTTTGAGTCTAAAAGAACAATCTATTTGTTATGTTCGGGGTTATTAAGTAATTCTCACCAAAATGAACAGCTAAGACCCTCTCTGGTCTCAGTGAGACTACACCTTACTATAAACAAGTAATCAGCAAGCTACTGTTGAGACACTATGGCAGAGTTTGGGACCTCACAACTGAGCAGGAGCTAACTGAAGCAAGAAGTAGAAATTCTGGGTTGTTTAAGAAAACAGGGAAGTAGGGAACTCAAACAATACTATGAGAATGGCATGTCCACGCAAAAAGATAAATTTAGCATGATCAAAGCTAAAGTAAAGATCAAGCATGCTCAAGAAACGCTAATTCAGGTGTAAAACCTAGCCAATGATCTGGCTATGTGCAGAATCAGCAAGTTAGCAGTTAGCACCATTGTTCCATTTTCCAAACCATGTGGCTATTTACTGGCTGAACACTAGCACAACCGTCAGAGAGGTCCCTGTTTGACTCTGATTATTTGATGAATCTAGCTTAATTAGTGGCGATATTGATTGCATTTTCGTCACTCACTATATTTGGAAAAAACCGACCCCTGCAGTGCCAGGACTGATGCAAAGGTTGGAACTAAAACTGGCCAAAATTGCTGCTGGATATCCAGGACTTCTAAGACAGTCTGTATGCCCTCCTCTGATGGTTCAGTTGCACCTGTTTCATAAATAGGATTATCCCCAAGTAGGACCTGCAAGTGTCAAATATCAAGATGGGTGAATAACATTCTGATAGCATTAAAAGCATTCTCAGCCGAAATAATTAAAGCAGCTGCCTGTATTTCTATATCAGTATATCTGCATTCAAAACTCTGAATTATGTGCAAACACAATCTACAATGCAAATAATTGAACAAATGAGTGGTCAACTAACTGCCAAAGGCCCATATCCACCATATTAGCATTCTTGTCTGCTCCTAAAGGCAAAAAAATGAATCGATTGCTACAGATGTGGTCCTTGAGCTTTGATATCCATAGGCAGTTAGTGGATTATAAATAACTGAATCAATTGCTACAATTAAGAGTTCTAATGCTAAGACAGTTTAGTCAAACATAGCGGGAGTTATTTTTGGTATATTTTTATTTAGAAATTCCATTTTTACAATAATGAAATGTTATTGTGGAGAATGCATACCTTAACAACTTCAGTAGCTGATGAGGATATAGACCGAAGATTGTATCTGCACATCAAAGATAGAGAAGAAGAAAAATAGAGCATAAGTGTTGACATGGGATTCTCAAATCTCAACTAAAATATACCTATACCAAAAACATTTTTCTGGTAAAAAATATTTTAAGATACATTGGCTATAAATTCGAACTAGAAGCAGGATGCTGTGTATATTAGCTTACAAGATGACAGCTTGACTGGCAGTACCGCCAGTACACACATGATCATCTCATGCGGATCAAATTTCTAGGCATTGTCTACTTTTTGAAATTTTATTTATCTTATTAAATTATGAAAACATCTGGCACCTACCCTCCCTCAAGTATAACCAACAATTTTCCTTGTGAACAAGCAGTTAGCATGGACGTCATCCTAGAGTATCCAACAGGAGTGACCTATAAATGGAGGAGGAAGTTAGTCAAAATTACCAGAAACTGACATGATGGAGTGCATTGGCAATTTGCCAATTTGGCATATCAACCAGGACAAAGAAAGCCATAAAGACTGGAACCAATTAACAAACAAACATGAATATTACCAAAATTGAGGGTTGCGCAGATGATATAATTTTCAATCTGACTTTTGACAAATTAAGCAAAGTTATCATCTTCATATTTGACTAAGCTCTAGTACTTACTGACGTATGTGGCAGAACAAACAGAACAGTGATGCATCTTACATCCATATCACAGAATCAATGAGCACATCCCTAAAGAAGCACAACTACGTATGAGCCTGAACCATATCAACAAAGCACGGTGCTTCAATGTGGTCCCAAAAAATATACAAACATGAGGGGTGCAGATAAAATCTAGCTTATACATTGAAGGAAGCCCAAATAATATGTAACTTTCCTATATGATGTGATATAAAAGGTCAGCCCAAGTGGCTAAGTTCCAAGATGAGAAATTCTCTGCACAAATCTGAACATCCATTTCAATGCAAAAGCCAATCTGGAGGTACGAGTGTATACCAGAAATCCAGAACCATCAAGGATTTCTAAAATAATACAAACATGAAGGTAGAAAACAACAAGTTCAGAATTTAGAAATTGCAATTAGGGGAAGTCTTAGTATCTTACATCACAACAACCAAGAGGATCACCCCTCGCTGCATCAAATCCAGCAGATATAATGGTGATGTCTGGAGAAAATTCTGCAGCTGCACTCAAAGAAAATTCACTGAAATGAGAATATGCAGTGTACACTTATCAGCAATATGTGAAAAAACAATATGGTATACACAATGAGGTGCCCAACTGCCCACTAAACAATTTGAGTACCATAGGCAGATATGTCTTACACAAAAGAACACTAAGACCCTGCAATATCAAAGAAAAACATATTTCTGTTCCAATGTGGTGAATATATTTTGGCTGTGTCCTTTCTAATAAGGATCCAAACTTCCAAGTCTCACAGAAGACGAACATATAAGAATTACAAAATAGTCCACATGAGCTGCTTTTGACTTTACATAGATAAACACGGTTAGATTGAGATAATACTGTTATTAGCAACTTCATGAGATTAATACATATCCAAATGTCACTATTTCAATTATTACCAATTGGAAGTACCACGTGCTGAAAAGCAAAGATGTAGTCATTGTCTCCAACACCACCACAGCTCCAAGGTATATTGACTGAGAATCCTTGACCATCCATAACTCCCACCTGAAGCAATAGCCATGCAAGAAATTGCCACATAAAATGAGTCATTTTAAACTCAAGTTTCCACAGCTCAGGTCAAAACTCGATGAGAAAGAGCCATGCCATTTGTCAACAGAGATGCCACAAATATTCCAGATTTAGTTAGCCTCAAACAGTTTGCTCCAATTATCCAATAGGATGTAATTCAGACATATCATTGTACAAATGAACTTCCAATGTGTTGAGGAATTAAACTTCAAAGCTAATGCCCAAGATAGTACTTAGACCAATGTTAAAGAAAGTCACCTCATGTGCTGCCCCAGTTCCAGGGTAGAAGGTTCCATCCTCATGTCGATGTAATGATATGTACAAGACCTGAAGAAAAAATGTTTTCCACGTAAGAAATGTGAATTCGGGGGAGAAAGCACTCATTGCCAGCCGTGCAAATGGAAGTATAGCATACGGAATGGCAGATAGAAGAACAAAAGATGGAATGAGAATAGTTGGTCCGGGTACTGAAAAAGAAGAATATTACTCCGATAAGATTTGCTACATGGGTGTAGTAAACTGTGATCTTCCAATTAGCTGTTAACTTTAGTTTTTTTGTTCATAAAGCGGTAAACCTCTAGCACTAACATACCAAGTTGTGATTAAAAAAGGAAGTTAGCACTTGAAGAGAGTTAGAACTTCAAATCCTTCCGGATGCTAGCACCTAAAAAGTTAGAAGTCAACATCATGAACAAACAAAATGATAGATACAGCATGGAAACAGAAGAGGGATAAGTTCATTTTAGAATCCACTTTGGAGTTGGCTACAACTTTCAGTCTATTAAAATGGCTCACTATTTAACCATCCATGTCCAGTAAATGTACACAGTATGCTCAGTCTTCAACCAAAAAAGTTAACAAAAGGTGAATCTGAGAACAATATGAGGGCAATCAAAAAATTGAAACAAATGATCAGAGACTCAGAGTAGAAAAATAGGTGTAAACAATAGAAAATGTAATAATATCAATATTATGCAATACATAATAAAAATACAAATTTTATATGATGAAATTAGTCTTTCTTCTTTTCCCTTTCCTGAGACTCTAAAAGGACTGCAAAGCAATTAGCAACAACTCACTGAATTGTTTCCATCAAATATCTCCTGTGTGCCATTGCCATGGTGCACATCCTGCAATAACAATTGAGAATACTACTGATGAGATTGGTTAACATCCACTTGAGTTAATATCTTTTTATTCATGATGCCAACAGAATGCAAAGGTACAAATACAAATGCAAACTTGTAACTACCATTACAGCATTACCCAGTCAACTATCAAGACTTTTTTGGCACCAGCTCTTTGTGCAGCTAATGCAGCCACTGCTGCATTGTTGTGAAGACAAAATCCCATGGCTTGTTTCACCCCTGCATGATGGCCAGGAGGTCTCACCTGTTCTCCAGTAGGCAGTCAGTATCACATACAACAGACATGCAAAGTAGATCAAAACAATAATTCCCAGGTGTGTCTAGGTGTATCGTACAAAAAGGAGACCAAAAATTGAAAATATGAGATCATCTGCACAGTACCATAGCAAAGCCATTGCGAACACGCCCAGATACTATCAAGCTAGCAAGATCAGCACATAACCCTGCAGCAAGCTTGGCGGCACATGCTGAGTGTCCATTTGCATAGGTATCCGAAGTGAAGTAACTACAAATTGATCCAAGAAATATGTTACAACAACGGAAATCTTCCCAGCAAGACCAGCACAAAAATGTAAGCGTGCATTTAATTATACTGGAATGAACAGTACGGGGCAAAACTAAAGTGAATAGTACGGTACAAAACTAAAGTGAGGCAATGGGAAGATAATTTTTAAATATGGATTACAAAAACAGTACCTGTAAAGCATGTTCTTTGTCTGCTCGACGCTGTCAATGTGATCTGAAGTATGTACCTAGAAGTTACCAATTTTGAGTGGTAATTTTGAATGTATTAGAATTATCAAGAAGATTATGATATGAAGAAACTATACTGGGAAAATATATGGCAGCAAAAATAATTAACATGCCAGACAAGTACTTACCATTAGGAGTTCCTCCTTAGTGATTTCTCGAGGAGGTACCATAACACATTTTGAGGGAAAGATACCTGAGATATTGGAAATATGAGCTAGCATATAACTTGATAAGCAGTGCCATACTGCCATGGCAAGGTTATGTCATCAAATCACTTGAATTGACATGGTGATGGTTGACATGAAAACAATTTTTTCCATTTACTGCAGCACAAGTCAACTTGTTAGGACCGGCCTCCACTATGAGAGGCGCAGGCCCAACTAGAGGCCCAGTTAGGGGCTAGATTCATCCCTTTAAATGAGTTATTCTGTTTTAAGGATAGAGACCAGATTAGATTGTATTAGGGATATAAATACCTCTTAAGGGTCATAGAATAAAGCAAACCTAGCAACAGCCTTGTGCCCAGGGTTTCCCCTAGCAGCCGCCTCTCCCTCTCCTTCCCGCAAGCCCAGGGGTGGCAACGGGGCAGGGCGGGTCCAGGTTGGTGAATACCAGACCCGAACCCACCCCTGCACAGACCCGCCCCGCATGCCCCCGCGGGTAGAAAATCTGACCCGAACCTGGACCCGCCGGTCCCCGCAAGCCCGATCACTGGGGCAGCAAGAGGCTTCGGGCAGCTGGGGGCTGACCGAAGCGGGCAGGAAAGGTAGGAGGCGGCCAATGGCGGAGGATCTATGGCGGTCGACTGTCGAGGCAGCAGATCTAGCGGCGGAGGCGATGAGGCTCGGGGCCGGCGAGGATGGCAACGCGACGCCAGCACCTGCGTTCGACAGGGAGGAGGGCGCTCCGGCGGGTACGATGGGGGAGCGTGGTGGAGGACGGCGGGAGAGCGCAGTGGGGGACGGCAAGGCCCGGGGGAGCGCGGTGGCCGGTGGGGGACGGCAGGGCCTGGGGGAGCACGATGGCCGGTGAGGGACGGCGAGGAAGATCGGTGGGGAACGGGGCGACCGAGCGTGGGCTGGACTCCAGCCGCTAGAGAAGGAAGCTGCGGGGTGTGGTCGTGTGGGGGAAATTGGGAATGGCCTGGGGACTGCGGCTCTGCTTTTGAGACCGGTGTTTTTGCATTTTAGCCCTCATATATTGGTCTTTTTGTACTAGATCGGGGACCCGCGGGGACCCGTGGGTAAAATAATAAACCCAAACCTGGACCCGCTTCGATGCGGGGCCCCGACCCGATAGACCCGCGGGTCAAAAACTAGCCCCGGACCCGGACCCATAGGGGCGGGTCCCCAGACTCGCCGGGGAAATTGCCACCCCTACGCACGCCATCATCACGGCGCCCACACGCCGCAGGCGCACCAACAGCCGGCAGCAAGCCCCTCACCCCTACAATCTACGCCCTCGGAAGATAAGTCCTACCAATCTGGTATCAGAGATGCCAGGTTCCGACGATGGGGCAGTCGTCGACTGATCCTGTGGTCAAGGTCATGACAGAATTGGTGCAATCTATCGCCAGCCTCTCGGCGCGCATGGCGTCCATGGAGGCTCGTTCCCCCTACGGGCTTCCAGGGATCAGCACGACGGCGCCGTTTCTGCCACGCGCCACCTCCGCTCCCCCATCCATACCAATCCACCAGATTAAATTTCCCCACTCCCCTTCGCCGATCCCATCCATGGGTCTGCCTTCGGCAGGCTTCACCATGGGCGGTGGCATGCCCCCACTCACACCCAACACCAGCGCCCCCATCTTCAGCGACACGACAGGATCGCTCATGCAGGGCGCCGGCGCACCCCCCTAGTTCCTGGGGCTGCACCCGACACAGGACGCTGGGCCGACCATGTTCCGCGCTTCTACAAGCTCGACTTCGCCACCTACGACGGCTCTGAAGACCCACTCAATTGGCTGAATTGGTGTGAGCAGTTCTTTCAAGGACAACGCACCCTTGCCTCCGACCGCGTCTGGCTTGCATCGTACCATCTGGTCGGTGCTGCCTAGACTTGGTACTACGCAGTGGAGCAGGACGAGGGCATGCCGAGCTGGGAGTGTTTCAAGGAGTTGTGTCACCTGCGCTTCGGGCCGACGGTCCGCACAAACAGGTTGGCCGAGCTCGCCCGCCTTCCGTTTCTATCTACAGTGTAGGACTACTCGGAACGCTTCAACGCGCTCCTCTGCCACGCCCACAACTTCTCCCCGGTGCAGAAGGCGGAACTGTTCGTGGGTGGGCTCCCCGACCACATCCGCGTCGACGTCGAACTACGAGAGCCGCATGACCTCCAGACAGCAATGCACTTGGCACGGGCGTATGAATGCCATGCTGAGGCTACGCTACCGGCACCAGGGCAACGCGGCACTCAGGCACCACAACGGCCTGTCCCGACCGAGGCATTGCCACCTCGACCGGCCGCAACCGCCCCGAGTGCGCACAGTCCGGTGGCGGCCCTGTCGTCCACCCCTCCAATCCGGGCTCTGCCGGCCCCGACCCGTGCCTTCCGCCGCCTGTCCCCGACAGAGCTGGCGGAACGTCGCCGCCAGGGGCTTTGCTACAACTGCGATGAGCCCTACGTCGACGGCCACAAGTGCCAACGGCTTTTTTACCTGGAGGTCTCCGACTTCGACGATGAGGGCACCATGGAGGGGACTGTCGATACGACAGCCGAGGACAGCACCGATCAGCCCGTGGTGTCACTACATGCCATCGCAGGCATACGCACAGAGGACACGATGCATCTCCACGTCAACATCCACGGCCATCGCCTCCTCGCCCTCCTCGACTCAGGCTCCACCCACAATTTTATCAATGCAGGGGTTCTTCACCAGCTGCAGCTGCCTACATCCGTGCACCCCACTAGGCGCGTTGCCGTGGCAAATGGAGACCGCGTCTCATGCAAAGGGGTAGCACGGGACGTCACCCTCAGCATCAACCACGAAGATTTTGTCATCAGCTGCCTCAGCATTGACCTTGGGGGATTCGATGTTGTCCTCGGCATTGAGTTCCTGCGCACTCTCAGACCCATTCTGTGGGACTTCGAGAACCTGTCCATGGCGTTCTGGCGGGGGCCTGGCGCATCCAATGGGACTCGGCTCCTCCCACATAGACAACCAGGAGTCAGCAATCCGCACGGTTGCTGCAGCGCCTGACCACCCCCTGCTGGACCAGTATGAGTCAGTGTTCACGGAGCCCCGTGGTCTACCCCCAGCATGGTCCTATGACCATCGCATCCACCTTCTGCCGGGCACTGCACCAGTGGCCGTCCGGCCATACCGCTACCCGTAGCTCCAGAAGGACGAGCTCGAGCGACAGTGCGCCACCATGCTCGCCCAAGGGATCATTCGGCCTAGCACGTCGCTGTTTTCCGCGCCGGTCCTCCTGGTGCGCAAGGCTGACAATTCCTGGCGGTTCTGCATCGACTACCACGCCCTCAACGACAAGACGTCCAAGGACAAGTTCTCGATCCCAGTGGTCGATGAGCTCCTCGACGAACTCCATGGCGCGCGATTCTTCACCAAGCTCGACCTCTGTTCAGGGTACCATCAGATGCAGATGCACCCGGCGGACATCAAAAAGACGGCTTTTCGCACTCACCATGGCCACTTCAAGTTCCTCGTCATGCCGTTCGGCCTCTCCAACGCCCCGGCAACCTTTCAGGCCTTGATGAACGACGTGCTCCGACCCTTCCTACACAGGTTCGTCTTGGTGTTCTTCGACGATATACTCATTTATAGCTCGTCGTGGGCCGAACATCTGCAGCAAGTCCGCCTCGTCCTCGACGCACTTCGGGCACACCACCTCCACCTCAAGCAGTCGAAGTGCTCCTTCAGGGCGATCTCGGTCACCTACGTTGGCCACGCCATCTCCGCGGACGCCGTCACATCATGGCCGATGCCCTGCTCGGCACGGGACCTACGCGGCTTCTTGGGTCTTGCCGGCTACTACCGGAAGTTCATCCACGACTTCGGCAGCTTCCCTAACACGGCTCCTGTGGAAGGACTCATTCACATGGTCTGAGGAGGCGGCCTCAGCATTCCAGGCTCTGCAGTGCGCCCTCTCCACTGGACCGGTTCTCCAGATGCCAATCTTCGACAAGCTCTTCATCGTCGACTGCGACGCCTCGGGTGCCGGGTTCAGCGCCGTACTTCATCAAGATGCCGGGCCGATCACCTTCTTCAGCCGGCCATTTGCTGCCCACCACCTACAACTGGCGGCATACGAACGCGAACTAATAGGTCTTGTGCAGGCTGTTCAGCACTGACGACCGTACCTTTGGGGCCGACGCTTCCTCGTCCGCACCGACCACTACAGCCTCAAGTTCCTCCTCGTCCACCTCTTATCGAC
>KE372724.1:331695-362582 GCA_000418225.1 Zizania latifolia | reverse complement strand
TATAAAATTTAATAGTGGATGCATTTGAGCATTTGACCACCCATCCGATGCAATGCTCACACCTTCTAAGCTCCATGTTGACTTGGTAGGCTACAACATTCTCTCTACACGTGTTTTCTCTTGCACAAGAAGAGTGATCATCAACTTATTATAACTTGAAGGGACATATCCTCCCAATGCATGATTGGTAGCATATATGAATGCTTATCTTAAATGTGGATTTCTTGCAAAATTGAAATACAGTCCTACTATGTAGGACATTCTAGCAATCAAAGCATCAAGATGGCTATGAGTTTCTAAATTAAAGCTAGCTTCAATAGTTGAAACACACTTTCTTTTCCTACTGCTCATACCCTGAGTTGGAAGTGGAATATCCTTTGGCATGTCCATAGCACCAACGGCATGAGTTATAGCAATTTCATCTTGAAGTTAAGAAAGAACAAGAATTGTTACTTTAGGACAAAACTTCACTCCAAACTCTTTAATCTTTAAAATATGTGCTTTCACTCTTGCATGGCTCCTGTGAAATATGTGATCACAAAGTCTACATCTAGACCTTGTGTTCCCTCTATCCCTTTTCGATCTTCTCAAGTAACTCTATATATCTCCACAATGGCTTTCTTATATCATTGTTCGAGAAAATCACTCGGTGTCATAGCAGTACTATTTGCAAGATGATCTTTATTACCATTTTCACTACCACTATCATAATTAGATACACTTGAGCCATCAAATCTCGATCCACTATAACTATCTATCAATCTAGAAATTTGACAGTGGAAGATTTATGTTTGATACATTATAACACAATAGAATTGAAAATAAAGTAATGTCATAATAGTGAAAACAATAAGAGTATAAAACAATAATAGAGGATTGGGAAAAAAATCGAACCATGTTGGTTAATGGCTATTGTTGCCTGGAGTGCTTGACTGTCTGCTTGTCGCCTGGAGTGCTTGACTGTCTGCTTGTCGCCTGCTTACTCTCTTGCTTGAGTGCGACATCAAGAAGGCAAGAACCATACAATTAATTGTTATTTAAAGAGAAGGCAGAACTTATAATCATTATCTATTGTTAAACTGCAATACATATAACTAAATCAACTTCCATAAAAGGAGAATATTAGGTGTAAAATACTAGAGTTTGATTACGTGTTCCTATAGTTTTAGTACCATATTAGTAGTAGTCTAGACTAGGAGTCCTCATATACACCGCATCTTTAGTTTTTTTCCTACAACTACAAGAGACAGAACATAGAACATAAGCAGTCAAGCAGAAGCTGGTAGCTAGCTTGGTTACCTAGTATTGGTTGTCCTGTTCGGCTGTTCCTAGTGGAAGAGCGATGCGAAGAGAGGTGGCGGCAGTCCTATGTCACGCTCGAAAATTCCAACCATTTCCTGGTGATTTATTGTATAACAAGAACCCTTGTCCAGAAATCAGCTGAGGTACATAATAGACAATTTATTAGAAATTAAAATCATAACTTGTTCACGATAACATAATAGAGTACTTTATTACATAGGTGGATTAGAACCTCAAAACATTAATAATAATTAAATAAAAAAACTCCTAAACGAAACACGACGATGACTCCACTCCATATGCAACTTGACTGGGCCAGCTCAAAAGGCTCCATCTTTTTCTTTACTGATGAACTCCTCTTCTGGTTGGAAGAATGCAGTATTTTCAATACTCAACAATACACCCAAGGACAAAGTAGAAAAATACATAGGGGTAACAAAGAAAGTCATAATATGGTTCTTTTGCATAAAAATAACATTTAAAGAAATTGTACAGATTGAAAAGTTATTCTAATTAGTGATGTGGACACATGTTAGTGAACATGGTGTTGGATTGACCCACTTTGAGATACTGCTGGGATTATTATCATGATGTGCCATCAGTTGTTCTCAAATGGTGTACCTGTAGAGTCCTTAGACCTGAGATCGTCATTTGATTCCAGAATGTGTAGTAGTGCACTTAGTGGTTTCCAAACGCTATTCCGTAACTGGGTAGCTATAAAGGTTACTTACAGGTGTGATATGAAACATGTCGTGGGATATGAGCGGTCAAGATGGAATTTGCCCCTCCTAGTAACGGGAGAGACATCTCTGGGCCCCTCGAGGTAGTCGGATTGGAAAAGTGCATGACCATGCCACTATGACTAAAGAGTTAGTCATGATTGAATCCACTACTTGATCAAGTGAAATGTCGAGCTATCCAACAAGGGTGGCACGTATCTCACCTTGAGCTTGACTGACGTCGTGTGGTAAAGGGACTAGTGCGTGAGTACATCTAGGTTCTGGAAATATGATTTTGCCTTTGTATGCATTCGGGGGTTAATATGTGCTACTGGTACCGCTATTGATCGGCAATTCAAAAATGGTTTTCGGGTAGCGGCCGTTTGTGTATGAACCTATCGGGTCACACACTTAAGGGGATGGATTCAAATCGTGCAAAGAATTGGTTCTTGTGCAAGTGGGAGATTGATGGAATTGTGCCCAAGAAAATTCTGGGGGAACCAAAAGTTTCGGGTTCTGGAGCATCCGGAATATCCGATGGGATCGGAAGTTCTACGCCAGCCCCAGGGTTCGGTCTTCTGGACGAACCAAAAGTTCCGGTTGGACCAGAAATTCTAGGTCGGAATTAATTCGATACAGAAGGGTAATTTCGGAAGTTCCGGATAGGATCCGGAAGTTCCGATGACCGGAAGTTCTGGCTATAGCCAGAAGTTCCGGGGTGCGCAGATTAGATCTGTTGGGCTTTTAATTTGGATTAAAAGGCCCATGCTGGGCACTATATAAAGGAGGAGAGGGTGGCACGTAAGGGGCTGTTGCTATTGCTCTACCCTAGCCCTAGCCGCCACCTCTCCTCTCTCCCAAGTTATCACAAAGGTTGTGATCAAACCCTTGAAACTTCACAAGTGGTGCTAGCACGCCGGCGTGGAGTGTTTCCGTCCCTGTACATGTGGACTTCGTGGAGGTGCTGCTCGAATAGCAGTATTTGTTTCCTTCTTCGTGTAAAGATCGCTGGGCTTCATCGATTTGATTGCCGACGAGAAGATCAGGCAAGGAGAGAACGAGCGAGGACGCGCTTCTCTAAATCTTCTTCCGCTGCACTAGCGCGTCTCGCGTTAGAAGGTAACGATCCATGATCTCTCACGCGCATGGGTTCCTGGGCCAACGGGGTTAAAAATTTAAAATTACCGGCTAGCGTAGCCTCCCCATGTCCCAACAAATTGAATGGTCGGATTTAGAGTCAAAATGAATTAGTTATGAATTTTTAAAGGTTTCAGCATTATTCTAGAATTTCAGAAAATAAAAAGGATTTATGACGCAATAATTAATTATTTTTCTAAAGAAAATTCAGCTTTATTGCATCATCACAGCAGGAAGGGGCTCGACAGACCCGGTTTGCCACGTGGCGCACACGTGGTAGCCATGCGGGCGGGGCGACTGACGGGGCACTGACGCGGCGCACACGAGGTGGCCATGTTGGCACGCCACGCCAGCGCCGTGCACGGCCGGTGAGCGGCGGCCCGACAGCCAGCAATGAGGGTTGCAATGGGACCAGGGCGGTGCGAGGGTCTCATCAGAGGGGTCGATGGCGAGCGGTGGCGACGGGAAGTGCCCAGCAGCGAGAGGATGGCGGCGGGGCACTCGGGTAGATGGCGGCGACGGCCTTCCAACGGCGACGGGATGGCATGGAGGGGCTATCGAGGATTGGTGGGGTCGACGGAGCTCGGCGGGGACCGGAGCAGCGGCAAGTGGTGACCGGAGGCGGCGGAGCATGGCGGAGGCAGGGGCGCACGTGGGGAGTGGGCTCGGCATGGCGAGGCGGTGGATGAGGCGAAGAGTCTTGGGTGGCTGGGATTTATAGGGGCGGCCGGGGAGTTGGAGTAGGATACTATCGGGGATGTGACCTCCGGGTACCTCATAATTAGGCTTATCAGTCCGGATCGAGAACAGGCTAAGTCCAATATTACAGTTCGGTGTGGCCCATAGAGGGGGATTTGGTTCTGATAAGGAAGATTGAATCCTTATTGGGTAACTAAATCCTGAATATAGTATGTGGAGATTTGTTTGTACCAGAATCCATGTAATTAGGAAATTAGCACCCGAGTTCGGTAGGCAATCTTAGATCGACTCGGGATAGAGTCCTGGGTTGTTGAGCTCACCTCCTGAGTATATAAAGGAGACGAGGCACCCAGAGACTTCTATTCATCTAACCATCTAGCATCCTCATATTTTTTGCTTTCGACGTCTTAAGCCTCCATAGCTTAATTGCGTCGTATTGTAAACTCATCACCATATTATACACCAAAACACTAGACGTGGGGTTATTATCCTTCGGGAGACCCGAACCAGTATAAATCTTGGTTCTTATTCACTAGAGTCGATCATCCGGTTCGAAGGCGCTGTGCTTCCCTTATACATATCTAATCACCACCTTAGGTATCCATTAGGTGGACTGCTCGGTGATTCACCGACAGATATGGCGATGGCAATGATGGAGGTGACTGGTGCAGAGTGCGGGGTGCGGCGGGGCTGGTACGGGCGACGAGCCGGACCGGACCGGATCCTAGGGGAAACGGGGAGGTGCTGTGGGGAACACAGGGCCAGGCTCGAATTGGGCTGAGGGGAGAGGCGGCGACGAATTACGTGGTTGTGGGTGGCGCTAGGGTGTGGAGTCGGGTGGCTGGAGGAAGGGGATGGAGCTGACAAGCAGGGCCCGCCTATCAGTGGCTAGGCGCGGGAGCAGGCCTGCGGGTGGACTGGGTAGATGGGGCGTGCATGCTTGGGAGGAGATGGAGAAGCGGGCTGGCACGGGAGAGGGGAGAGAGGCTGGGTTGGCAGGGTCGGCCTAGGCCAAAGGGAAGGGGTTTTATTTTTTTTAAAAAAATATTTTCTTCTTTTTCTTTCTTTGAAAAAACCCTTTTTAAAATTGTAAAAATAGATTTTTACTCCAGAAAATTTCAGGAAAAAATTTAGAAAATTCTAAACTTTTTTCAAAGGCTTTAAACAAAATTTTCTTAGAAAAAATTTATGTTAGAATATTCTTCTCAAATTTCCCTTAAAGAAAAAACTTTCTTTTCTTCTTTGAAATTTTATTTCATTTTGTTTTGGCTTATTATTATTATTTTCTTTTCTTTAAAAATTCAGACTGTGACACCCTAGGCCCTAGGCGACATTATGGGAGGAGGAAGCAACCCGATTAGATCGGGTGGCTTGGCGCAATTGGGTCTAGCGGCCTAGCGTGATTGATTAAAGCTATGCGAGTAAGCTTCTTCACGTATTGCTAAAATCAACGGATACATATCAGCGTGTGTTGGATACCTATCCATATTCAGATATGTATCCGACATTGATACATAAGCCGCTAGCCGTATAGGTGCTTCATAGGTAGGAATTGCACCAAAATTTTGCAGCGAGAAACAATTCATCTTACATTCAAGTAGGGATCAGAAAAGCCATAGGAATTTTGCCAAAATTTTGCAGCGAGAAACAATTCATCTTACATTCAAGCAGAGATTAGAAAAGCCGTAGGATTTTACCAAATTTTTGCTGCGATAAACAGTTCATCTCACATTCATGTAGGAATTATTAAAAAAACAGTATGAATTTCACTGAAATTTTGCAGTGAAAAAGAGTTTATCTTAAGGCATGTTTATGTAGCTAGCTATAGCTACTTTCAGAATAAGAATCTGTCTAAATGGTCTAAATTCTTGTTCTATATTGTGAAACTCAATAGTTACAGAATTTAGAAATGAAAAAAATCCAAAAGTTGAGAAACATCAGTTTCTCCAAATTATCACCAACTATATACTTATCAGCTACTTCTCGGAACCCGAAACTCTCCAAACAAATCCTTACATTCATGTGGAGATTATTAGAAAAGCAGTTGCAATCTCATCGAAAATTTGAAGAGAGAAAGAGTTTATCTTACATTCATGTAGGGATCATTAGAAAAGCAGTAGGAATTTCACCGGAAATTTGTACTTAGAAAAGAGTTTATCTTACATTATTAGAAAAAGAGATTGTGATATTATCGTAAACATCTGTGTCTGCAGGGTGATGGCTTGGAAGCCGAAGGACGTCTGGGCCGTGCGGCTCGCCATTGGAAATTTGGAACCTATCTGCTGCTGGACGGCAAGTACTTGGCACTGGATGCTAGCGACTCAGCTGTTAACTATTATAAATTATGAGAGGTAAAAAATTATCAAATTATTTAATTAGAATAGCATTGAATCTAAGGTTAGACTGGTCAACTTATATTCTGTACTTAAAAAAATCTGCTATAGTTAAAAAGCTAGATTTATCTGATTTGGTTTAATTTTCAGCTTTCTAACGGAAAAATTGGTTGAAGAAGCATAACCAAACACGCCACAACACACAAAACATAGCATGCAAGATTGCTTGTTAAACAGGTGCGATGTTGTAAAGATTCAGGATGCACAATGCTGTTGAGAATGATGGAAGCATTGTTGTTTCATATCACCACTGACTGGTAGAGCACAGAGAAATCTGCTATGATGAATAACACTCTGCCGAAGGGCAAACCAAATCTCAGCCTGTGTTGTTGAACATAGGTACAGTGGCAGGAGTGAATTGGCCACAGAACTACACATATTGCACAAACAGAAAAAAAAAACAAAATATATATCCCACGATCTTCCTTTTCAAATCCACTCTCAAGCACCCTTCTTCCATGGCTGGATGACGGCGACGACGATGATCACCACAATGATGAGCAGGAGGATGATTGCGTAGCACATCCACTTCCGGGAGCTCTTCTGTAGCTTCTTTGCGTTCTGAAGAGCGCTAACGCCTTGCTGTATGTGGTTGGTAGCATTTGAAACCTTGAAACAGAAAAGACAATAAGGTGAATTGTTAGCGATATTCAATTAGCTTGCTTCCAAAAACATTAGGTTCCATTTCTAATAAACTTAGGGTGTGTTTGATCGGAGAAACGAGTATGATGAAATAGTTCCATCTCAGTTTTTAAGGATGGAATGGCTACATTCCAGTTTTTAGAGATGAGATGACTTCATCCTACTTTAGGACCTTGGGCCCACTGTCATTCTCATGTCCCAAGTGGGATGGCTATGTTCCACAATTTTTTAGATGAGCTCATCCAGTATCTAGGAGAATATTCTCCTGCGATAGTCACTTCATTCCACTTCATCTACTAACCAAACATTGAAAAACTAGGATATAATCATCCCATCGTGCTCCGCTCTCCAAACCAAACACAGCCTTAGTACAGGAGTGGGCATTTCTTACATGTGTCTCTATGTTGTTGATCATGTCTCCTTGAGCCTCAACTAATACTGCCATATCCATGAATATCTACATGGCAAAAACAAAGAAATGGGGTAAATTAGGTGTGTGAATTCACAAGCACGTGGAGTAAATTATATTAGTGTATAAGTGCTTATGTCAAAAAAGTCACCTGCTGCAATTCTAGAAGCTTCCTCTCTAAATCTCTTGCGGCATCGTGTCGCTCCTGTATCTCTGCAACAGTGTCCAGTATCTGGAAAGACAAAATTGTTATGAGATTTTGATGCTGCGAATTGGCCCAACTGTAGTTGGTCCCCCTGAAAAGACATATCCCATACAGTAAGTAATGGCATAAGTTGGATAATATACTTGGCCTCTTCCCTGCAGTTGGATAGCTTCTTGGAAAATTTGCTCACTTCGCCCGGTTTCTATTAAATTATCAACCATCTGCAGAGTGCAAAGCAACAACATGAGGAAAAGTGTAAATAGAACCACAGATCACAATGTAAAGCAAAAGCATGAAGCCGAACAATAACCATAGCTCAGAATTGTTGCAACTGTATACCTCTTCATCAGGACGTTTACCAGTTACTGTAAACACTCTTCTTTCAACAACATCTCGATACTCCTGCCGGATTGCTTCTCTCAAAACCTATATCAGAAGGTAACAGGGCATCACTCACAATTTTAGATGGATTACACTAGTAGCATCCTAGCATATCTAATAGCTCAAGGAGCAGATGAAAATACAGCAGTAATTTAATTGTCTATGGTGTTTGATGATCATCGTGCCTCACAAGGGGCATTTAGTCACAGACGTTTAGACATTCCAGTTAAATAAACACAGTACCTGAAAATCATCCATGCGCTCCTTCAATTTCTTTTTCACTGCTCTGTAGAAATTAGTAAGAATAGTGAATGAGCAATCGATTCATTGCTTCAAGCAGGCTATGGAACTGAAAAAACAAATCAACAATAAATTTACCCCGTCGTCTGCTCTCTTGATCGATCTACTGCAGATCCCTTCCCACATCCAGGTTTCTGCCTATTTGATAAGTTCTGTTTGACAGGGGCAGCAAAGAGTGAGATAACTAAATGTTGTTATTAACAAATAACAGTAGCACGTGACATGGCCTGGTGAAATGTATAGCAAATCCTACAAAATAGTTTTGGGGCATTACTATGTTGCGGGAAATGCTCTTATAAAAATATAATGCATATACTGAATAAGCATAATCAATTTGTTATTCACTGGATCCATATAACACTGTTGATGATCCATAAACATCGTATATAGAGGGCAGAGATGGATAATAAAACAGAATTTAGGCAGTTATGGCAAAATTAAGACAGTGCCATTAGCTAGCAGTGTCAAGTGAGAACATACATCTTTTTCCAATTCATCGACTTTTGCCTTTGCCATGCGAGCAATTTTCCCCACTTCATCAATATCTTTCTCCATCTTCTGCTTAATTCCTATGAAAAGGGAATTGTTGCATCAACAATAAGTATAGAGGGGCCATCAAAAGTGTGCAAGAGCATTCTAGATAAGGTTAAATCTGCTGAACTAAACAAATGCATACCTTTCATGGCACTTGCTTTTGTAACTGCTTTGGATTCCTCGTTTGCGGTCTACAAGCAAAAGTAAGGTGTATTGTATGAAAATGCATGGCTCCAAATAAATTCAACAAAAGACAAGACAGGAAATAGCAAGAAATGAATAGGAGTGTGGGATAAATGAACCTGAAGCTTATGCAAGAGATTTGTCAGCTTAGCAATTAGGCCTTCGATTGCATCGACCTGATGTATGAAAGCAACATGTCAATAATATAGAGGGAAATAACTGGACATATAATACTGTTGCAAAATGCATGATGTGCACACCAAAATATTTTTTAAACAGCACCTTTTTCAAGAAATCTTTTAAGTTGTCTGAAGCATCAGCCTGGTGCATTCCCATTTCAATATCCCCATCTCTTGAAGAATCCCGCCGTGGGAGCTCAAACGAATCCTGTAAAATTGGAATGTTTATAATATGGAACAAATATATTATGTACAAAACCACTTATGAGAAAAGTTTAGACTGTAAAAAGAAATATGATATGCCAACGTGCTACTTGCACCAGCTAAAATTAACAGGATCGAGGCTCAATAAAAAAGTATGGCACATAAACTATAGCTCGTCTATTCCAAACAAAACAGATAATTTCCCAAAAAGAAGTATTTTATAATTTCATTTTACTCCTCGTCGTCATGAAGTTTTATGTAATTCCTAATGCAATGCACTATGCGCAAACAAACATTTCACAAATCGTAGAATGCAAAAGGAACTTTTTGGAATCTCGGAATATCCAGAACATCAAACTGGCAGAAATTCAAAGCCTCTTTGAGTTACTAAGACTCCATCATTGCAACAAATAATCAATGCAGAAATTAATGTCAAAGCTAGGCAGAAAGCTCAGGGAATAACAAAGCATCCAATTCTGACACACCCAGAAGAGCTCCACAATAACCATGGCGATACCAGTAACCCCACAAACAGCCCATTGCCTACTCTTATCACAATTCACAGCCCATCGGCCTCGGAACAAAAACGAGCAGATCTAAGGCGATTATCCTAAAAGCTGCGATTTTTCGCCGCGCAGCAGGGCAACACAGCCGATTCCTTCCTCCCCCGCGTCGCATTCCGATTCCCCGCCCCGCTGAAGCAACCCCTTCCGGCCTTCCCCCCCGCCCAACCACTCCACCGCTGCAAAACCCAATCAAGCCTAGCAGCAGACCGGCGGCGGATCCTCCCTGAACCCGAACCCCATACAGGTCAGGGCGGCGGCCAATCTCCGCCCGCGCAGATCTCGAGCTCGTGCACTGGGTGACTGGATCCCAATTCCCAACCACTCGGCCGGAGCAATCACCAGGAACAGAGAGTGAGGATACCAGGAAAGAGAGTCGACTACACGAGAGGAGGGCACTTACGGTGAGGAGATTGTTCATGGCGGCGAGGTCGCCGGCGCGGCGAGGAGAGAGAAAAAGGTAGGCGGCGAGGAGAGAGAGGAGGCGTGGCCCTGGTACCGTAGGAGATATACTTCGAAGAGGAGGGAGGTGGTGGCCTGGTGGGGGTTAAGCTGGTGCCTGTTTGACTGACAGATGGGTCCCACCAAGGTTTCTTAAATTGTTACGGTCTGCAGGGGAATATCTGCTTCCTTGCCACGGCAATTCAGGTCTCGTGGAGTTGTTCAGACCGTGAGGCGCATGACTGTAAATTTGATAATTTGTTATTTTTAAAAAGTGAATTCACGCTTTTATCATTTGGACTCATATTTTATTATTTGGATTTATATTTATTGATATAGATAATTCAAAAGTGACATCATAACTAAAGAGAACATCTTAAATTTATTTATTTATCTTTAGTGGCAAATTATCAAATTTTTGTGGGAGCCTGGTTTGTTAAAATTAGTGGGATCTTTGAAATAATTTATTTATCCTTAACATTAGCTAAGAAATCTTACTTTCAATTCTTTTTCTATTTACTTGGGTCATCCTGGTCACCTTTTGTTTGCCTGCTCGCCGTTTGCAATGCTTTCATCTTCTTTGTCTGCTTGGTCTCTGTTTTCTCTACTTCATCACCACTCACCAACGGTCGATTAGTCATCCTCACGAGACCTTAATAAGATTCGGGTTCCGACATAGGCAGAGGTAAAAATATATTTAGATGGTTAATAATACATATTTATTTTATAATCGATTTAATAGAACTAATTTGATATTATAATTGTTGGTGTATTTTCTAATAAAATTGATCAAGGTTTAAAAAACTCTACTTCATTAAAAAGATAAATGATTTGCAATGGAGCAGAAAGAGCAACCAAATCATGTACCCAATTACGTGAAATCACGGATTAAATGCTCGTTTAGTGTAGACACGGGATAATGTCGCGGCTTCCTAAGAATGGGAGATTTTTAAGATTAAAAATCTATTATTTTCTCTAAACAGAAAGGTAATCTTTTAATAGATTTTAGAATTCAAAAAACTTTTATATTTGAAGAATATTTGTTATCTTGTTCCAATAAATATCTATAATCGTATTCGTATAAGCTCCATATTCATATTTGATAATATCTGTTTTCGCATCATATATGGAGTATTCTATAAAAAGTATAAAAAATAAAAAAGATATAGTATTACTAATATTCGTCTGTATCCAATCTATTTTTATTCATATTCTTAAGTACATGTTTGGTAGAGCTTCAACTCTGATATTTATGCTGGATCTAGGGTTTGTATACTATAATAAAATAATTTAAACTTTTATTTTTAGTCTAAAATAAAACTAAATTATTTAACTAAATACATCCATGATTTTTTAAAGCTAAATTAAATTAGCTAAAAATTATGAATAGCTTCATAGCAAAACTCGAGTCTTTATTGAAGTTTTCCGTTTTGAGAGCTTTTTTATTCCTCTGCACTGGAACACCGCGTCGGGTCGGCTGCCACTGCCAGGGTAGCCAGCGGCATTGTCGGGCCCACTTTGCGCGGGGCTTTTAGGACGGCGTTCTGGTCCCACATGTCGGCGACCTCTCTCCGCCGCAGCGCATGTCTCCGCCTCTCTGGACGTGGCGTTTGGTGCGCCGGTGGGGGCCCACCATGAGGAGTCCGAGCTGGATGACAGCGGTGTGGCCGTGTGGTTTACTGCTGTTGAATCCAATCATTGTGCTACTCCATTCTACGGAGTACAACTGTATTTGGGTTAGTATACAGAGAATTATTAAATTTGATAATGGTGCCAGTACTTATGTGCTACTCTTGGTTTGGATCCTGTGCAATGACAGCATCTTCTGTGACATTTTTGTGACAGAGAAATCTCTTATTTTGTAGATAATTGGGCAGGTTCGTTTGTATGTTTTTGAATTCTGATTATACTGATTATGTATTTTGATTCTCTTTTCAAAGTGATTCCCTAATAAAAATTTAGTTATGAAATTATTTAACTAAACAATTTGATTCTAAACAATATAAGAGAGAATATTGATATAAAATGATTATTTTATCTTTATCTTTTTGGGTTGCATTATTTGTATGGTATATTATGTTATATGGTCCATAAATAGATAAATAGTATAAACTATGACATCAATGACTAGAACTCTAGCGTGGTGATAAGGCAACCAAAACCCTAGCATGTGAAGACACTCATTTGGGCCACATGGTGAGGATAGAGCCGACTGGGGATGTGCATGAGAAGGGGTATTTCGTTCGTCTAATTCTCCCGAGAACTAATATATTTTTAGTGATTATGCTCTATAGCTAAAAAACATGAATCACTTCACTTAGATTCCTTTGAGAAGCCATCTATTTTACCTTACTTGTTTGGTACAACTTTTCTAAATTCTTGCTAGAATCAGTCCTCAAGCTATACCAAACAAGCCTTAATGAAGTGCTTCACACTAGTTTGTTTTTTATTATATGAAAAATGCATGTTGCAACATTTCTTGTCAAGTGCTATCTTACTAAATTTATATTGAGAGGGCATCTGGGTGTATGTAGTATTTTACTATGATTTGAAACCTTGTGGGTGAACGCCATATCATTGGTGCGCACAAGTTGTTGACTATACAATTTGATGTTTTCTGTTTCTAAATTCAACAAATCCATATTTGTGGTGCTTGTTATGTATATGCTGGTTAGGATAACAGGCTAGTTGATGTTAAATTTCAAATGTAGCCTCTTAAAATAATGGACAAGCTAGAGATGTATTATTATAATTTTTATAGTTTAGAAATATTTTATTGGCATGTCACCGACAGGCGATAGCTATTATAGTCACTAATGGTGGTATTTTTCAAAATTTTGAAAATTGTAATGACATGTGAAGATTTATGTAATAGATGTACAATGCAACCGTTTTGTCTCATGTATCATCTTATTATTATTTTCACTACATCTATTTTAAAAACATCATATTCATTATCTAAAAATAAAATTACAATCTTCACTGCAACTTTATGATATATTATTCTCCCTCACACAATTCCATTATCTGCAAGTTGTTTTGGGTGTCTAGGTCATCTTTTGAGTTAAAAACAACTGAAGGTAACAAATTTCTAGTTAGTTTTGCCATATCAGTTGGAGAATTTAGTGTTGGACAATAATTTCGTGTATAGTAAAGGTTCTTGGTGTAAAAACGTATATATGTACTCGCTATTCCGTAGGTTAGAAAAGGCAAACCGGCGGAGTAAACACAATTCCTCAATATAATCTTAGCCACTGACAATATGGCCCAATCATATGTGTGTCAAAACCACTATGAGATTGAGGACGGATTATACCCGGTTTTAGTGACGATGGACGGATGTTAAACCAACAAAAGGGAATAGGGACCAATTATTTTTTCATGTGGAGTAGTATCCAAACAATTCATTCGACTGATTTTGTAAATTTTCATTTCCTGTTGATATCCAATTCCTCTATTTTTCATTTCCTGCGGCAATTACTCTTACAAGAGTCTAGGCTGATTCTAGTAAGATTTTAGAGAATCTATACTAAACGAGTAAAAATGATAGCTTTTCAAAGGAATCAGGGTAAAGTGATTCATGTTTTGTTAGAGAGTAGAATCAATGAAAAGTTACTTTTTAGAAAAATCAGACAAACCAAATGATATCCTCATGATTTTTTTTCAAAAAAAATATTTGCTTGCCACTACGTATATCTCTTTTCACACGCATCCCCAGCCAACCCATCCTCACCAGGTGGTCGCAACTCGCAAGTGAGTGTCTCCACACACTAGGGTTTTGGTTTTGGCCGTCTTGTCACCGCGCTAGGTGTTATAGTTCATATTATTTATTCATTTATATTAACATAGTTTTAAACCATATAACAGCCTAAACGAGAGGTAAAATGATCATTTCATATCGCTATTATATCTTACATAAATTAAAATCTAATCATCCCTCCAAACAAAAGCTAAATTTGATTCACATTTGATTCACCAACGAATCAATCACTTCAGAGAAGAATCGAATTTTAGAATCAGCAGAATTAGAAACTGAAACTTAGCACAGGCCCTAAGATTAGTACTAAGCATAATTATTATTGACAAGTGATTGAAGACACATGAGCAAATGACAGAAATCACTAGATAGTTCCCTGTTGCTATTACAAATTGGCAGCACGCACAGCGTCACGTAACTAAACCCGCGTTACCTAAACATGCGGATACACCTATTCTGGACATTTCATACAAGCTTCTTGTTGACAACCCTCGTAACAAACTGTTGCGCCTACATTCTCTGAAAATGCTGCTGATCGTTTGTACCATCGTATTCCACAAAAGTTGTATGAGCACCATCTCCGCCAGAAGCCTCATCCTCCGAAATCAACTCCATGGCAGCAATCCCAGCTCCACCCACATTGACACCACAAGATGAACCTAAGGTTTTGTCTTCTGGATGGGCACCAAGAAGTTTTTTCACCTGCAAAAAAAAGCAAGCGCAGGTAAGCCACATGACAAGCCAGATATACTGAAGTGAATAAGTGAATTACAGTGTTCCTTTGCTTACATTCTTTTCAGGCACGTCAGCAAGGACCGCAGGAAGAATGTTCACCAGCTGGGGATTACTTGCAAATGGTGTTGAGGCTAAAAGCCTCATTAGTGTTTCCCTAGCACTTCTCTCAACTAAAGATTCTGTTTCTGGAACCAGGGGAACAGTTGAAGATATAGAAGCCCCACAACTCACCAGGTAAGCCTGGCCAGAGGAACACACATCAATGACTGGGACATGGACAATGGGATCAGACATCAACGGCGTAAATGTCGGAACTTGTGAACCATGCAGGGAAACAAGTGATGAAGCAGGAAGCGGCATGTGAAGTAAAGGATCATGTAGTATTGATGGAAGATTAATTGACGCAAGATCACTTGTATCCATCTTTGCAGAAATTGTTGAAGTGGGTGTCTGTTCATTTGATAGCACAGAATTCAAAGGCGGTAGGGGCAGTGGTTCTACAGATGTAACTGGCATATGAAGAGGGGTTACACTGTACTGCAGTGAAGATGGGCAAGGTGGGCACCAGCAATAGTAAGGCTTAAATTGTTGTTCTGAAGAACCCTTAGGCAGTGGATATTGAGTGGTAAGAGGAAACAGAGATGGCAATAAGGGAAATGAAATAGGCAAATCTAAAGGAGATGAAGTCGCACTGTTTTCTGAACAGACCCCATCGCGCTTCTCGCTGGCAGAATCAGAGCTAACAATCTTTGACAGATTTGTGTCAACAGGACCAGTTGATGGGCTCAACCAGTCCCCATGTCGCTTCATCTTGTCTCTTCCAACAATCTTCGCACAAGACATCCTTGGCATGCCATCTTTAAAAGCACCAGATCTGGGACTCAGACTAGCTTGATAGACAGAACTTACTCTTGCTACATTAGCTGCAGAGGTGTGGAACCTTGAAGACTCAGAAACAACCGATGGGGGTTGTAAATATTGATCATGTGGGCTTGAAGCACTCAAGTTGTCATTAAGTGATCCTAGCGATTTAACTTCTCCAATACTTGATGCAAGAAGATAAGCATGTAGATGAGTGCCAAAAGCATCAAGTCGAGAATCTGAGATGCCTGTCAGATCAGAGAGTGTTGGCCTCCTCTGGAGTAGATTTTTCATCTGTGCATGCACACACAAAAATGAAACGTAAATAGAAGAACCAACATCCTCAGTACTATTGGTACATTCTCAATGAAAACTTCAAGCGATGTTGGTTTTTAGTTTAACATGAACAGTCTCAAGTTTTTGTGGTTTTACATTTATGTAAAAGGCTGGTAGACAGTATAGCACGCATGTCATTGCATTTTTTTTAATGTAAATAGAAGAATCAACATCCTCAGTACTATTGGTAATTTGGTACATTCTCAATGAAAACTTCAAGCGATGTTGGCTTTTTAGTTTAACATGAATAGGCTCAAGTGTTTATGGTTTTACATTTATGTAAAAAGCTGGTAGCCTGGTAGACAGTATAGCACACATGTCATTGCATTTTTAATGTAAAAGGTTGCTAGACAGTATAGTTCAGAATACAAACCTTTGCAAGGAGGTCCATCCCATGTTTCTTTGATTTCTCCGCACACCAATAGTAAAGTACTTTAGATTCTGAAATCCTGATGAGGAAAGAACGTCCTGTATTATCAGCTGAAATTTCTTCAATGCAAACATCTGAAACTTCATGGTCATTGTTCAAGAGTGCTAATTGCTCCGAATGGCCATCATCACCAGCGAATATAATGCGCATGCTTGATGAAGGCAGAAGACCAAGGCTCAGTTTTCCTCTGCAGATAGGAAACAAGTGCACATGAGACCCTTTAATTCCTATCGATAATGAAAAGAATATAACTGATAATACATATATTTATCAAAAAGTAATGAAATGTCCTTGTTGGTCAACCCATGGGTGGTCACTGGCCTGCTTTAGTTCATTTGGAGTAGCAAATAAGAAAAAACTAAAAAGTGCACTTTTAGTTGGATTGAGTGGGTCAATGTGTGGTACTCATGAGTAGGAAAACTTGCATCTGTATTTGCACTATAAGTAAGGAAAATGAAAAAATTGAAACAAATTAAATGAAGATCAGAAGAGATACTTCATAAGAAGATAGTGTGATATTATAATTAAGGGGAAAGAGGGGAAGTGATTGATCATTTCAAGATTCAGGCTCACCAATAGATTTTCAACAGACAAACGATAGACTAGCATAAAACCTAACATGCATAACACTAACTATTGGCAGAACATATGTTCAAGACATATGCGGGACTAAATGAGTAAATGACAAGTGTTTGAAAGCTTTTTTCCTAAAGAAAAGGAATAGCAACAGCTCTGCATTTTCATGGAGACAAGATATAGAATCAAAGAAAAGGAGTCTAGGGCCAATTCTTTGATTTGTTTCTTCCCTTGTTCAACATGAATATATAAGAAACACACATCAACTAAAAATATTTCCCACACAGGTAAATCCTTCCAGAGCAATGATAGTTATAGCAGAAATGTTTTTCACACAAAATAGTGAGAATGTTGATAAATAATATTCGCCCATTGAGGACATATAAAAAAACAGCATATGCAACAGCTAACAAGAGCATGCAAACCATGTGTCCTTTTAAGTGGAAGACAAAGATGTAGCACAATATGCTTCATTGGTAACTTGTCAAGATAAGAGGGGAAAATAAAAACAGAAATGATTCATCAACGGAGCAAGACCAACTTGTCAAGCATAAAACAATTGATTTTGGAATAAACTACAGACACCACATACTAAAGTAATGTCATTCTGCAAACTACTGAACCAAATATCATATTACAGCATGTCTGCAACAAATCAAATATTAAAGTACTGTGTAAACTAACGACACCAGAGTTGCCTGCAAAAAGTTCACTTTAATACCCGAAAGTATTTTGCTGGAGCACTTAACCCCCTGAACTACTTACACAGGTTCACTTCACTGACATTTCTCCTTTTTTGTTTCTCTGTGGAAATCATGTTTTAAATTGAAAATTGAGCAATGACAAATGATTACATCCTAGAAGTAATACCGGAAGTAAAACAACAAACAAAAAATATAGTACACTCTCCGCAGTTAGAACATAGCATCTAAAAGTGTTAAATAATCAGGAATCCTATCAATCCAATCTCAAGATTGCAATTGTATGTAATTAGCCACTATCAAAGCAGGTAGCATAATACTGTAAGGCCATGAAAGAAACTACCTTCTCTTTCCTCATATATCAGAGATAATGACACCCCCCCAAAATACCTACAAATGAGAAGATATATTTATTTGGTAGGATGAACAATGTCATCACTAATAAGATGAAACATGTAACCCTATAATCAACAATCTCTAGCATAATATTTCTTAATTAAGTGGAAATTGTTGAAAAATGTCTGCTCATCAGAGATTATTATATGGAATGAAGTTAACAAAAGAAACAACATGATCATGCTGAAATCAGAGTATCAGATAAAATGCTTAACATAGCAGAGAGAATCAGAAGAACAAAATGTAGTAGCATAGTTCATTGCACTGTGACACAGGACATAGGCTGCATGAGCCACATGTCTAACTGGATTAATGTGCTGACATGAAAGAGGCATATAAATAATACGAGGCCCAAAAGGCTTTGACCAGATGAGTACAAGAATTTTCAGATTGTTCAGTATTGGAAATGGTAGTATTGAACAATCTATTGAGGCAGTAGTATTGAACAATCTATTGAGGCACTCGCAATACTTACCCATTCCCATGCAAGTAATGGACAATTCATCACTTATTCTAAACCAATCCTCTGACTGGACGCTTGTAACATGAAATCTAACCATATGGTAAAGGTAAACTAAGTCACACTAACATTACTCCTAACAAAAATAAAGATCCACCAGCATAGAATGGACACTACAACCACATCATATGGATGCAGTAATATGTTATTAATAATTAATCTATTATTCATCAAAAGCACAAAGAACTGCACAATCATGCATATTTTTTCATTTTCCTTTGGCAGCTACATAAAGGCATTGATAAAAAGTTTAATTTTCATATTAAACTAAATAAGATACAAAAATTTTAGAGAACATTAATGATCCGCACGCAAGTTCTTACAACATGCTAGCTTGTTTATGATCTAGACAGTTCAGAAAAACAAGTTGCCAATGCAGCAAAAACATATTTTGAGAGAATTTTAGCATCCCTGTGGAGACATATTAATAGAGCATATAATTTCCACACGCAAGCAAGAAGTGTGTGACTATGGACATGCTCAACAAGCACCAAACATGCTACGTAATCCCTCAGCACAAGAGGGTAGGAAATAATAGACAGCCGGTAAGCAAGTGATCCACACATGCTTGGATAGGAACATGGTCAAACAATAAATTCACTCTTATCATGAAAAGAGTCTGTGAAGAAACAATGGATGGACTAAAAAAACTTCCAAGAATATAAAGGTTGCCAGCAGATGAGAAGAGCATACAAAGCAAGACATATGCATCATGACCAGTTGGTAAACTATGTGCAGCTGCAGGTGCTAAAGGAAATAACCAGTCACATGTAAAGAAGATGAAGCAACGGGCAAACTAGCCATACCCTTATATTTTAAGGATTCCATGTCCTTGTGTGTTACAATAAATCATGAGAGTCCATCACCAGTAAATAAATTTCACAACATAGAAAAACTCGAAGTACAATTATCCCCCCCACTTTTGTTGGATAGATATGCAGATAGAGTTGGCAGAAGGATCCAGACCAACCCAAAGCAGTAAACCAGTGGATGAAGTGAGCAAGGAATGGAAAAACCAAAGCAGCAATCCAGTGGATGATGTGAGCAAGAAAGGGGAAAAGGCATGGGTGCGGCTACCTGGTGGCCGTTGGGCAGAGGAGTGGACCATGGCGGTCGACCTTGCCTACGCGCAGAGCGACGAGGGGAACGCAG
Source organism: Zizania latifolia (assembly GCA_000418225.1). Lineage (NCBI taxonomy): Eukaryota > Viridiplantae > Streptophyta > Magnoliopsida > Poales > Poaceae > Zizania > Zizania latifolia. Next base: position 342,827 of record KE372724.1, on the reverse strand, counting down.
AGGCACCTGGCAAGCAAGCCGATCTCCGACACCTCGAAGTGCTACAACGCCGATGAGACAAGAAAGGTCAATAGATCCCTTGTACCGATTTTGAGGTGGTTCGTTCTCCGGCTGGGGGAGAGAGAAGAAAGGAAAGGGTGTACGATACCTGCGAGAGGTGGGAGATGAAGCGGTCCTCGGCGGCGCCGCATGAGACGTTGAGGGTGAGGAGGGGCCTGAGGCGCTCGTCAGCGCGGCAGGCGCCGAGCAGCTGCTGCCGCAGGACCAGAGGCACCGGGCGATGGTCGTCCTGCGTCGTGGAGGCCTCACGGTCGCCTTGTTCCGATCGGGAGGCCTCAGGCTCGTCGACGCCGGCTGCTTCGGGTCGCTCCCGGGTCGGTGGTGCACCCATTAGGGTTTGGGATCGGGATGGGGATTGGATTTGGAGACACGACGAATCGCTTCCGCCCTTCCCCCCGCTGAAGCGATCCCTTCCGACCTTTCCCCCGTCTAACCACTCCACCGCTGCAAAACCTAATCAAGCCGAGCAGCAGGCCGGCGGCGGGCGGCGGCTCCTCCCTTAACCCGCGCAGATCTCCGCCCTTGCAGATCTCGAGCTCGTGCACGGGGTGACTGGATCCCAACCACTCGACCGGAGGAGATGAGGAGAGAGAGGAGGGTACGGAGAGGGGGAGGAGATTGTTGATGAGATCGGCGACCTCTCTCCGCCGCAGCGCCTGATGTGGGGCCAACTGGCGGTGGCGTTTGGTGCGCAGGTGGGGGGCCACCATGAGGCGTCCGAGCTGGATGACAGCGGTGTGGTTTGCCACAACACACCTGACCACTAAGGGGATATTTTGCTGGATTGGCTGCTGTTTAATCCAATCATAGTGCTATTCCATTCTCCTATTTTGGTTAATATACTACTAATATATTGTAGGAGAATAGGGTTTATTTGATAGAATTTAGATTTAATTTTTTTTGAGCTCTCTAAGAATGGATTAGTGGAGGATGCATATGAGAAGAGATATACACAATGACATGCATGTAATTTTCTTGAAAAAATCGTGGAGATATCTATTATCGGAGGATGACCCTGGGGTACTTCCCGAGTGACCTTAGAGTAGTCGGACAGAACAAGGGGTCGGGAGACAAGACATTGAAGACGACCACGCAAGAGGTTCGACTGGTAGTCAGAAGTGAAGCAGTCAACGAGATGTAAGGGGAAGCTCAAATAGCTCCCCGAGTTGAGAACTCGGGAAATATCCCGAATACAAAGACTCAGAAGGTGGAAGCGACAGCAGGCCCACACACTTAATCGCTGACAATAACTCAAGAACGTAACTATCGGATTTGAATACTAGTAAAGATAGCGAATAATGCCGTGGTTATTAGCCCACAATTTCTGCTAATTTACCTGCTATAAAGGGACTTAATTGGGGGAATTAAAGCCTAAACGATAACCCCCGACCCCTGGGATATATAAAGGGGTCGGGGTACCTCTCTCAGGACGGACTCTTAGACTCTCATTCAACTTACACGGGCGAGAACCCTGTAATCGTACTCGTCAGCGCATACTTCATCACACAGGACTATGGTTATTATCCTCTGGGAGGCTCGAACCTGTCTAAATTTTCTCTGTCTCATTCAGTTTTTGAGGCAACCATAGGATCGCGAACACAGAGACCACCCTAAATCAAATCAAACTACCTCCATGGGAAACCCCGTTGGAGGACTGATGTTCCAAGCAACGACAGTTAGTGCGCCAGGTAGGGGCTGTTCTGTGATTTTTCTCGTTCAGATTCAATGGCCATCATTTGCAACTTCAGCACCAAGGTCCCCGTCGGCTCCGTTATCACCTTCGAGCGCCTCACCTTCGTTGGAGACACTATGTGCCAACTCGTCTTGTTTGAGTCTGCCACCAGTCGGGCGAAGATGTCGCGGCCGCTCGTTGTGCGGTCCACTGCCTCTATCACCCGGAGGGCGACTCGCTCTTGCAACCGGGTGACTCCAACGCTCGAGCGCCCAACCCCGCTAAACGACCTTCAACGACTCGCCCGCCAATTATGTCATCTTCTCCACCCCGAATGGACGCATGGTCTAGCAACGCCAATTCATCGAGGTTGTCTTGGTACGATCCAAGAAGAGAAGCTCGCTGGTCAGATCGCCGACCCCGCCACCAAGCTCCATCATGATGATGATGGCCGCCGTCTCTGACGATGAACCTACCACCAACGCTGCCAAGTCCAGCAGCCATCGCCGAGAGCGTCGGCAGCGAAACGCCGCTCGCTCCATTCGCCAGGACAAGGCAACCGTGGTTGAAGGCTCTCGGCAGAACAATCAAGAAGGTTTCACGGTGGACTTTGAGAGTCACATCGTGTACCGTACGTCGACAGCGAACCTGGTCACCATTGAGAGGGCACTTTCTGCCCTCCCAGAGACTCCAAAGCTCCAGAGGGCCTGGAGCATGACACGGGCCGTCGCCACCCAAATTAATGATTTGGCCTCGCCCGGCCGCTCGCACTCCACCAACCGAAATGCCGCCCGACCATCTGGTCCCTCGCGGCACTCCCGACGGATTGAGCGTCAAGTAAGCTCCTATTCGAGCGATGCCCTAGAAATTGTCAATCAAGTACGGAACGCCCACAATATTATCTCTCGCCGACGTGGAGATTGCGAATGCGGCGAAATGCGTCACCGGGAGCAATATGACTGAAGTCACGGCACCCCGAGAGCCGACCAGCGTGATGATGTCAATTCTCGCCATAATGGGTTCCCGGCCTTCACGGAACAACTCCGCTAGGTTGTCTGGCCTAAGGGTTTTCGTCCGATGGGCATCAAGCCTTATGACGGTAAGACCGACCCCTCACAGTGGCTCTGGCTATACTATACAGCCGTTCGAGCCGCAAATGGGGATTAGCACGTCATGGCAAACTATCTCCCTATGATGCTCACGTCGACCGCCATTAATTGATTGGCAAGACTCCCAGAAGGCTCCATCGACTCCTGAGATCAGTTATACGATATGTTCATCACCAACTACCAGGGGACCTAGCAAAGGCTGGCCTCTCAGTATGACTTATGCCAAATACGACAAGGGAGTGATGAATCCCTTCAAAGCGATATCCGCCGATTCTCAGAGCGGAGGAACACCGTCGCTAGTATCTCCAACGACGACGTAATTCGGATTTTCCAAGAGGGATTGCGGAAGCCTTCTGAACTATTTCACTAGCTGGTTATGAATGAGCCAGCAACGCCAGGAGAAATGATCATCATCACCGAGCAGTACGCTAACGCAGAAAAAACCGAGCGCGAACAAATGCGCCCGGCCACACGAGAGCCTCGGAAGGAGAAGAAGCGCTCGGACGATGATCGCCGATCACCTCAATGCGCCGGTCATGAAAAGCTCGAGTCCTCCCACCCGACTACTCAGAAAAGAAAGTCTGAACAAGTCATGATTACAGAGGTGAAGCCCAAGTCAAGAGAAAGGGGGCACTCGACGATGCAGGAGATTCTCGATAAGCCCTGCATATTCCATCCGAACAGCAGCCACTCCACGTGTCGATGCTATCAGCTCCAAGACCAAATACTCCAAGAAGCATAGAGTCATCCTCGGCCCGATCGGCGACGCCGGGATGACAAGAAAGAATCTCACCGAGAAGACAAGGATGTCGACCGTCCGATCAGAAATGATTTTCAAGAACTCGACTGGACGGTTTCCATGATATTTGGTGGGGCGATCGCCGCAGAGACAAAACACCAACAAAAACTCATCGTCCGTCGAGTCAACACGGTCAACGTGGGAGTGCCCTGATGGTAATATGCCCTAGAGACAAGTTCTGGAGGAACCGAAAGTTCTGATTGGACCGAAACTTCTGGGCCCACCCTGATGGCGAGTTCTGAAGGAACCGGAAGTTCCAGTTGGACCAGAACTTTCGGGCCTGCTCTAGAGGCGAATTATGGACGAACCAGAACCGAAGATGATCTCATCCCTGTAGAACGCGCTGTTATTCATATGGTTCCTTGGTTGAACGCGGTAGAGAAAAGTTTTATTTCCTACTAGCGTAGCCTACCCGTTCCTCAACATGCTCAAGCGCCTCCGCTGGTCAAAAATCCTGATTACTTTTACCCGGGATGACTAATGGACCGATGTTCCCAAGTTGGGCCGGTTCCCGTTGGTAGTGGACCCTGTGGTCCTTAAAGTGTGCCTGAAGAGGGTGCTCATTGATGAAGACAGTGGCCTCGATGTATTGTTCAAGGGGACACTCATGGCGCTCGGCATCGACACTAAGGCGCTGGAGAAGACCAATACGTCGTTCTATGGGATCGTCCAGAGAAAGGGCTCCATGCCACTCAGAACAGTCACCCTCCCCATGATGTTCGGCACTCGGGACAACTATCGGACCGAACATATTAAATTTTATGTCACTGACTTCGAGACCGCCTATCACGCCATGCTCGGACGCCTGTTGCTCGCCAAGTTTATGGCCATCCCCCATTACACATATCTGGTACTCCAAATGCCGGGCCCAAAGGGAGCTTTTTCAATCAGGGGGATGTTGCCACCTCCCACGCCTGCGAACGTCACAGCCTCGTCTTGGGGGAGGCGGTGGATATATCTATCTGCATGGAGGAGACTGTCCAAGCAGTCAAGACTGCGCTACTGACTGACACCGAAGTCCCAACCACCACGCCATCGACGCCGGGCATATCGCTTTCACCGGCCGAGTACAAAGCTATTGGACTATCAGACGCCGACCCGACCAAGACCGTGCTGATCGAGACAGCGCTAGACCCAAAATAGAAAAACGAGCTCGTCAGCTTCCTCTGTGTCAACACCGATATCTTCGCCTGGCAGCCTTTAGATATGCCAGGCATACCAAGGAAGCTGATCGAGCATGAACTCCATGTCTATCCGATCGCTAAGCCGGTCAAGCAGAAGCTACGCCGATTTACCCAAGAGCGTAAGGAGGCCATAAAAAAAGAAGTTACCCAGCTGCTAGCAGCTGAGTTTATTAGAGAAATATATCATCTCGACTGGGTAGCAAACCTGGTCCTCGTAAAAAAGAAAAATGGAAAATGAAAGATGTGCATTGACTACACCGATCTCAACAAGCGATGTCCAAAAGACCTCTTCCCTCTGTCGTGCATTGACCAAGTGGTCGATTCCATGGCCGATAGCTCTCTCCTTTGTTTCCTAGATTGCTATTCAAGATATCATCAGATTAATCTGAAGAAGGAAGACCAAGAGAAGACATCGTTCATCACTCCATATGGAGCTTATTGCTATACGTCAATGCTCTTTACGCTCAAGAACACCGAGGCTACTTATCAACGCGCTATACAGCGCTGTCTCACCGACCAAATTAGACGTAATGTGGAAGCATATGTAGATGATGTCGTAATCAAAACTAAGCAAATAGAATATTTAATCACCGACATCTAGGAGACCTTTAACAACCTCCAGAAGTTTAGATGGAGGCTCAACCTGGAGAAGTGCGTGTTCAGAGTGCTAACAGGGAAGCTACTCGGCTTTGTTGTCAGCAGCCATGGGATTGAAGCCAATCCCGAGAAGATATCGGCAATCATAAATATGGCTAAGCCAATTTGTGTCAAGAATATTCAACGACTCATGGGCTACATGACAGCACTCGGGCGCTTCATTTCCTGACTCGACGAGCGGGGGATGGCATTCTTTAAGCTGCTCAAGAAGGAAGATAATTTCACCTAGACACCGGAGGTAGATCAGGCATTCACAGAGCTCAAAAATTTCTCACCTCACCGCCTGTTCTAGTCACGCCGACCGCAGAAGAGACTTTGCTTCTCTTCATCTCTGCCATGACCCATGTGGTCAGCACCGCCATTGTCATCGAATAGCTAAAAGAAGGCCACGCCTATCCAGTGCAACGTTTAGTATACTTCATATCAGAAGTACTCGGACCACCAAAGGTCCAATATCCTCAGATTCAGAAGCTGCTATACGCCGTACTCATCACCACCGCTCGAAAGCTCAAGCATTATTTTCAGGTCCACCCGGTGGATATTATTACAGAATACCCACTCGGTGATATCCTCCATAATTGAGACGCCACTGGTCGGATTGTTAAATGGACTGTTGAATTAGGTGAATACACCCTCAACTTCAAGCCCCGAACGGCCATCAAATCTCAAACTCTCACCGACTTCATCGTCGAGTGGACGGAAATCTAACTCCCGTCGATAGTTGAGACCTCAGAGCATTGGATGATGTATTTTGATGATTCCCTCAGCATTGACGGAGCCGGTGCAGGGGTTCTCCTAATTTCCCCCTAGGGCGAATGTTTGAAATACGTCCTGCAACTCCTGTTTAGAGCACAAATAATGTGGCCGAGTATGAGAGACTTGTTAACGGCCTGCGTATTGCTGTTTCCCTCGAGGTTAAGCAACTTATGGTTTATGGGGATTCCAAATTGGCCATTAGCTAAGTAAATAAAGATCGGTCATGCACCAATGAGAAGATGGATGCCTATTGTCGAGAAGTACAAAAGCTAGTAGACAAATTCTTTGGCCTCGAATTTCACCACGTTCCTAGAGACGAGAACTCGGCCACCGACTGCATTGCCAAGATGGGATCCTCCAGAGCCGCAGTGCCGAGTGGAGTATTTATCCAAGAACTCCAGAAACCGTCGGTCTAGACTGAAGAGGCAGAACCCTCGGATGACAAGGGGAAGCCCTCCATCATGGTCATCACCGACGTTGAAGAAGATTGGTGCCAACCCCTCATTGACTTTATTCTCACCGCCAAAACGCACGAAGATAAGGACTCAGCCATTCGTCTCGCCCGACGAAGTAAACAATATGTCGTCATAGGATCAGCACTGTATAAACGAACCGCATCAACCCGAGTACTCTTAAAATGCGTCAGCCGATCTGAAGAGTCTAACATCTTGAAGGAGGTGCACTCGGGAATATGTGAAAATCATGCTGAAGCCCGAACTCTCGTGGGAAATGTGTTCTGGTCGGGTTTTTACTGGCCGACTGCCAACGAAGACGCTAAATTACTTGTTAGAAGATGTCAAGGGTGCCAGTTCATCGCCAAGCAAAATCATCTCCTCGCCCAAGCACTTCAGACAATCCTACCCTCGTGCCCATTCGCATGCTGGGGGCTCGACATGGTCGACCCATTTCAGAAAGCTCAATGGGATTTTGATCGCCTACTCATCGCCATTGACAAATTCACCAAGTGGATCAAAGTTATGCCACTCAAGACCTGCACTGCGAAGAAGGCTATGGATTTCATTCAAGGAATTACATATCGGTTCGACGTCCCCAATCAAATCATCACCGATCTTGGGACACAATTCACCGCCAATGATTTCTGGGAATTTTGCGAAGACCGGTGCATTGAGGTAAAATATGAATCGGTAGCACACCCACAGGTAAATGGTCAATGTGAACGAGCCAATAGCATGATACTCTAAGATTTGAAGGCTAGGGTTTTCGACCCTCTCAACAAGTATGGCGGTCGGTGGCTGCAGGAGTTACCGACTGTCTTATGGGGACTTCGTACTCAGTCAAGCCGAGCTACTAGTCGGACTCCTTTCTTTCTAGTTTATGGGTCGGAGGCCATTCTACCCCATCGATATGCTCCACGAGTTCCTTAGAATTTAACACTATGATGAGGGGGCCACCGAGCAAACAAGAGAAGAAAACATTGATAGCCTAGAGGAAGTCTGATTGGCCGCAATGATTCAGTATGACTGGTACCAGCAAGTACTTCATCGATACCATGATCATAATATACGCGATCGGTCATTCAAAGTCGGAGACTTGGTCCGTCGCCGAGTGCAGTCTGTGGTTGGTGCTCACAAGTTATCCGCCCCGTAGGAGGGTCCATTCATCATCTTGGAGGTGACTCGGCTAGGCTCATATCGGTTGATTCGGAAAGATGAACAACGCATCCCCAACTCCTGGAACATTGAGCATCTACGCCGATTTTATCTCTGATATTACAAGCTATGTACTTTTTATCTTGGGTTAATAATAACTCTGTTTCTCCAATAATTTTGTCCCGCCCGACCCCTGAGTACCTGCCCCTTGTTGTCGCTTTACCCTAGAGTCTACGACCTGCTCTAGCTCTGGCGATCGGTCAGGCGCTGCTCTGACTGATCACCCTGAGTTGGTATCCGTTCTGTTCCACGGGGAGGTATCGTCGCTATACTCGGTGAATACTCGGGGGCTCGCCAAACTGGCCTCATGATCTTTTTCCGCTACACTTGTCGCCCGATCGCCTTTGTGTTCCTTCTCGAAGCCTTGTGAAGCCCGCGGTTCAATATGCGTGTATGTGGCTAAGTTTCCCTACGTTGCGAACTAAGGCTATACCAAGCACTCAGGAACTAACAAGTTAAGGCAGTCGGGCACAGCACACAAATAAAACTCCAAATACCATTGCAATTAAAATAGAACCGTCACATTTACATCAATGCATCTAAATACCAAAATATACTACTTGGATGTTTCTTCTGAGAATACTTCTAGGTCTTGAATTAGCACATCGGCTGTCTCCTTCACCTCGGCATAGTACTTCTCTACGCCGGCTTAATCGATGGTCGACGGCCACCCTTCACGAATGTGTTCCAGCTGAGTATAAGGGTATAATGCTCGGACAATTTCGAGCGTGTATGCCGCCGACGTGTGCAACCACCCTTAGACATGGTTCTGGAGGCACGCGGGTGCCCCGTGAAGCCGCTCTACGAACTCATTCTTTGGCAGGTCGGCACACAATGGCTCGTCATCCATCATCTTCATCAAGGCTTCGGCACCAGCCCGACAGTTGTTGAAGTCTGTCTGAACACTGGTCAGGCGAGCCTCCAAGTCGTCGAACTGGGCCTTAACGCACCGGTGTAGTTCTGTAGCACAATTAAAAAACGTCAAGATCAGTATTCAGATATTCAAGTGGAAGCACGTACCAATCGGGCGTACTTTTATACTCACCAACCACCTCGGCGTGTTTCTTCTTGGCCTCTTTGGCCTTACCGACCACCTCGGTGTTATTCTTCTTGGCCTCCTTGGCCTCGTCGAGCGCCACCTCCTCGTCTTCACTGACTGCTCGACGAGCGCACTCGCCGTCTCCAGCTGTGTCGCAAGAGATTGGTGGTCTATCGATCGAGCCAATTAAAATGACTTCATGAACACAATGGTAATGCACAATAAGTACGTGATCATTACCGAATTCCTGGACGTCCAACAGAACACGGAGTTCGATGGCTTCTTTCTCCATCGCTTCTCGCCCAGCCTTGGCCTTAGCCAGCTGGGCTTCCAACTATCGGACCCGGGCGTCTCTCGTCCCTTGGCCAATTGCGTCGGATTGGCACAAATTGTCCCACGTGGTAGGCCCGATGCTCTAACACGCGCTGTGATAATACTCCGTCAGTTACAATTAATCAACAAGTATAAGTATAACAAAGCAGAAGGACTCACGTCTGCCACCATCCCTAGTCAGATCATAAGCTGCTGGCACTCCTCCTCATCCTTGAAAGTTGCCTAGAGGGGGGTGAATAGGCAATCTGAAAATTTCTTGCGAAAAATGATCAGTTCGAAAAATTCTAGGACCGGAAGTTCCGGGTCACCGGAGGTTTGCGGAACTTCTGGGTACCGAAACTTTCGAATGTAACCGAAAGTTCCGGGCAGACCAGAAATCGAACAGAAATTAAATTTAATCTAGCTAACAAAGTAAATAAATACGAGTATGAGCAATGTTGTTAGCTGTAACTTTTACACAGGAATATGTTCTACAACTTAACTAGCAAGTAGATCGAGCAATATGAAGATATGAGCTAGTAAGAACACGAAGAATACAATGAACACGAGTGAATATTTCCCGGAGTTCGGATCCACCGATCCTACGTCTCCGTTGAGGGGCCCCAAAAGGCTGGGTCTCTTTCAACCCTTTTCCTCACCAAGCCTTAACCGAAGTTAAGCTTGGATTTCCACTAGTTACCTTGTCGAAGCCAAGGTAGAGCTTTTATAAACTTCTCCGAACACATCACAATCTCCTTGGGTGCTCACGGATATGACGCCTGGCCGTCTAGAAGGTAGCACCTCCAAGAGTAATAAATCCGTTGAAAGCTTGTAGGGCCAAATCTTTGTGCTCAAGATTTATCAAGAAAATCAATGAACTCAACCACCCAAAATCTTCTCAAAAGATGAAGCAAGGGGTTTGCTAGAAGACTTATTTTGCACTCTCAAACCAAATCTCAAAGATTTGCTCTAGATCTAGCTTTGAAAGAGAGAGAGAGAGAGTGTATGGGTTTATATCTATGGATCTCTGAGTGTTTCTCAGGAGAGAGAGAGATTTGAGTGTTTGCGTTTGAGTGTTTGTGGATCTCTAGGAGAGAGAGAGAGAGCTATTTAAAATGGGGTGAGGGGGTATTTATACCCCGCACATAGAAAATGGCCGTTTGAAGACATTTTGTAACTGTTCATCTGGAAGTTCCGGTACTAGCCGGAAGTTCCGGGATGAAAAACAAATCCAAACAGAACAGCAATTTCGGAAGTTCCGGGCCAAATAAAAACTCAATACAGTAGGTTTATTTCGGAAGTTCTGGGATTAACCGGAAGTTTTGGGCCAAATAAAAATCGGATACAGAAGGTTCATTTTGGAAGTTCCGGGCTTTACCGGAAGTTCCGGGCCAAATTAAAATCGGATACAGAAGGTTCATTTCGAAAGTTCCGGGCTTAACCGGAAGTTCCGGGTCAAATAAAAATATGATACAGAAGGTTCATTTCGGAAGTTCCGGGATTAACCGGAAGTTCCGGGCCAAATAAAAATCCGATACAGAAGGTTCATTTCGGAAGTTCTGGGCCAAATAAAATTCCAATACAGAAGGTTCATTTCGGAAGTTCCGGGCTTAACCGGAAGTTCCGGGCCGAATAAAATTCCGATACAGAAGGTTTATTTTGGAAGTTCCGGGCCAACTAGAAAATTCAGAAATTAGTTTGAACCAATTCAAAACGCTTTCAGAAAGATTTTTTCTTTGAGCACAAAGCTTCGGAACAACTTTCAACGTATCCCTCTTTATAGAACGGCGGTCCTAGACTCAATTTCAAAAGTAATACAATATTTTTCACTTTGAGCCTATTTTGGACTAACCGGAGCTTTTCTCCAAATTTGT
>KE372724.1:289445-305077 GCA_000418225.1 Zizania latifolia | reverse complement strand
AACACAAAGATGCAGAGCCTGTTCTTTTCACTACTGAGCAAAGGCTACAGTATGCATAAACTACTACAAAGTCATGATAAAAAGGAAAATCAAAGCATGGTTGCTTTTACAGTTTACACTTCTAAGCATTGGCTCCACAGACATGACAAAAGAAACTTTGAAGCAGCGTATCTTGTGGCAATCTTGGGTCAGTATTTCATACCCACCAGAGAATGGTGCAAGCATGGTGGCAGGTTTAAAATTAATACAAAAATCTGTGAGTACCTGAGTGCAAATGCACTACTGTTTATGAGCTTTTGATTGCATCAACCAAAGAGATTTTGGTAGGAAAAAGAAGACATTGGCAGAAGTTAAGCCAAGCAGGGTGATCTCATATAACCTACACATCCATCTGCCACAGCTAAATGAGATCACTTCTGCGAACACGAAAGCAAATTAAGGTTTGAGCTTTATTTTTTTGTCTAAAGGAAACCTAGTGTTGAGTAAAACAGACTGTACATTTTGAATGTACACTGAACCATTAAAATGAGATGGGAGCCTAAGAGAGATCAGTAACTCTTCAGAGATGATGCAATGGTCATCACTGGACCTGTGGCTTGACAATCCTCACACTGCTATAGAAGCGCTTGAAGTCCTTCATCGCCTGCTCCTCGATCTGGATTGAGCGAATAGAGGACGGAGCATCAGCATCTGGCTTGAACCAGCGGTTGGGAACGCTGTCCTTCGTGCCACCAACCTCTGGTGCTGCGACTGGGGATGTTACGGCAAAGCCTGATGTCCTGGTTTTTGGACTGTGGGAGATGCCACCGTGCCGTTTCTCCTGTTCAAAATCAATCAGTTCTGAATCAGAAGCAGGTCACTCAAAATGGAAGTACTTTTGTTTGTGGTATTTCCATAAAAGAGAAAATAACAAGAGTCTCTACCTGTTGCATCTGTATGTCCCTAAGAGAAGGCCGCGATACATTAGGTGAGGTAGCAGAAGATGACCAAGACGGTGTGTTCCTGTCCCCTTCAGAAGCAGGCACTGCACGAGAAGGCATGACGGCTATTGGTATTGAACGTGCATCAGGTATAAATGAAGAAAGCCGCACATGCCCAGCACTGTCAGGTGAGCCCTCAGAGCGGTCTTTTGCCTTGGCTGTGATCGGCTCGTTTGTTTTCTTCTGCTCACTTTGAATATCTCGAAGGGAAGCAGATCCCTGTGCTATCTTAGCCCCACCCCAGGCAGGACCTTCATGCTTCGGTGTGACAGGCACAACAGGGGTAGGCTGGCTTGGTTTTGGGGTGTCATCAAGAGCACCGCTCAGAAACAACGACAATCCACCTTTCCTATTCTTCTTCTTTGATGAAGTTGGCTGTGAAGCTTTGTTTTCCAGTGGACAAGAGATGGCCTTTGTGTTATTGAAAGTGACATGCTCTGAGGGTTTGATTGCATCAGTGGCACTCACTTCCTGTTTAAATATAGATTTTATCAGAAACAAAGCTTAGTATAATAAATTTGGCAAAACATGACATGTAGCTGTTTTTTTAGCAATGAAGAAGTACACATCTAAATAAGAAAATAGCAGCTGAGGCATGTTAGGATTAATGCAAGTTATATCAGAGCAATAAAAGCTAAGAGCTATAACAAAATATCAACAAAGAAAGCATCACACTTTAATTGAAAGAGAAAAAGATTCCATTCAGGACAAAATCACAAAATACTTAGCCTTACATGCAAGCAACACAAAGCAGTTAAGAAAATAGCAGCTGTGGCATCTTAGGATTAATGCAAGTTATATCAGAACCATAAAAGCTAAGAGCTATAACAAAATATCAAACAAAGAAATCATCACACTTTAATTAAAAGAGAAAAAGATTCCATTCAGGACAAAATACTTTACATGCAAGCAACGCACAGCAGTTATGAAAAGAACAAAGTTGCATTGGGTCTTATAACTGATAAAATCACACAAAAGAAAGTCACTCTCAAGAAAGCAAAAGATGCACAATCATAGTCAAATGCCCAAAGAACATATTACTAACATATACTCAAAACAGTTAGAGTACAGACATGAGATCTCATAATAATAAGTGTATCTACGAAAACAATGTTGCAACTTGCAAGAACCTAAGAAAGGCAAGAAACCATGCAAAAATCATAATACTAGTGTGTCAATATGATATGATCTAACCTTTTCTGTGAACATATGGACTGGCAAGACTTCCTGAAGATCCTTAACAGAGCATTGCTTCCTGTCCTCACTTTTCACCAAGGGAGTATCAGACTGTGGTGCCTTCTTGTTTTTCCGCTTCTGCTTCTTAGAAACAACAGGTTTTCTGTTTGTCTTTCCTTCTGCAACACAAACTGAGGAAGTTCTTAAATATGCCTCTGAGGGAACGCCAAGGTCTGCAAGTTCAATTTCAAGGGCAGCCCTAGACTCAAGCTTTGCTAGCTGCTGATTGTCAAGCTGATGGCCATCCAGTTGTTTAGCCTCAAGCATTTCAATCTGCTGCAGTTTCTTGCGAAGTGCCCTGATCTGCTTAGAGACTGCTTGATCAACATTACTACCTTTCTCAACGAAGTTCTCATAACTTGATATTCCATACAACTTTGATGCAGACTTCTGACTGTTCCTGAGCCTAGGGAATCCCCCTGATTCATCTCCCTCTCCATCACTATCAATGGTAGCAGGATAAGTAGCCGTCACTGTGGGAAGACGACGGTGACTCCAGGGCTCTGAGGATTTTTCATCCAGCAATCTCTCTAAGTTTGCAAGAATTTCAGGAGAAGCATTCATAACTGAAGGAGCTGCCACTGTAAAAATGTAATCAAGATTGCGAATAGCTATATCCTGCAACAAATTGAACCACAGGAATCATTATATGAAAAAAGAAAACCTAGGCACTAAGCCATGGACAAATGGAAGAATACAGAACGTGCAGTAACAAACTGGTTAATGCTTGTAAAGTGCAGTGCACAAATGTGTTACCTCACAGTGCTTTTTGAGCTCCTTGGCTTCCAAGGACTCAGCAACTTCAAGAAGTTGTATAGCATTCTTTGGCTCCATAATATACTCAATGGCAACTTTCTCACATAGGCTCTTCAGAGTAGGTGCTCCCTTTCTCATTTCACCATCACCTCCAGATATAGCACTTTCAGGCTGGACATCATTAAACAGGATGTCTTCATCCAATTCTTCCATCCCACCATTCCATTCTAGTATGGGTTTCTTGCCTTGGATTTTGGGTTTGGGTGGGTACTCAGGATGGTATATGCTAGATAGCACAAGCATATGTGTTTCACCAACACAAACTGACGTTGCTCGCTTAACACCATGCACCCGAGTAAACAATGGGATTTCATCCTTACGTTTCTTTGCATCCCACATCAAAACATCACCACCTGATGTAGCCAACGCAGTCCAGTACTTTCCAGCCGAGATGCTCACAACATTCCTTCCACACATAGAGAATATCTGTAGAATGTAGAAACAATTCGACTGTAAGCATAAAATTATAGCTTAGATGTACATAATAGTCAACAAGTAACAAACAAACCTGTTGGCATCTTAAATCAGGGTCTGATGAAACCCAGTAGAAAAGAGCACCATCCGCTGTTAGAACAGTAGTGTGCACCACTCCAGCAGCCACTGAGATCACCTGAAGTCGCTCCATACGGTAGAACTTCAGATTTGTATTTCCACATTTCTTAAGACATCTAGTTATTACAACACGGTGTGGAGTCACGAGGCGATGACCCCAAGTAAAAACCTGAAAAATAGATAACATAACTAAACCTGTTAAATTTCTTGATATTAGAACGTGTATAGACTGCCAAGTTTCAGACAGCATTTACTTACCTCACCATCAGTGCCTAATGCTACAGTATGATACTTTGCTGCAGATACACATTTAAAAACTTTTCCTTTCAAGTATTCTACCATCCTTGGAATGCAGTTGGATGCTGAATTAGAAGTGCCATAACCTAGCTGGCCCTCCTTATTGCAACCCCAGGTGAACACTTCACCAGTCTCAGCAACAGCAGCTGAGTGCTTGTTTGCAGCAGCTACAGAAATAATCCTTGGTTTGAGAGAATTAACACGTCGTGGTGTTGGTTGGGTATCCACAGAAGGGTAACCAAGCTGGCCCTCTGCATCATTCAGAGTTTTGCTATAGACCAAATGGTGAAATGGAGAAAACAATAATAGTAAGAACTAAGGAAATTGCATTCAAGATGCATCACACATACCTCTATTTGATCCCCAGGTAAACAATTCCCCAGCCTCTGTAGCAATCACAGTGTGATGTTTTGCTGCTGCTACAACATTCACTCGTTTAAGGCCTAATCCTACTGTTACTTGGCGAGGGGTAATCACTGCAGTTGTCTGGCCACTGCAACAAAATGGTGATTTGTAGAACAAAATTTCTCAGCATGGAAATTTAAACAAATAAAAAGTCAGGCCTAAAATCTAGTACAGGATTTATTAATAGATTGAAATAAACTATTCGTATGAGATAAGTAACAAATAAACTTCATGTTGGGATAAAAGATTGCATCCTATGTTCAAAACAAAACTAATCTTTTAGAATAACATGCAACTGCATACCTCTGAATATCTGGATGACCAAGACGACCACCTCGACCAAATCCCCATGTGTACAAATCACCATCAGAACTAACTGCTACACTGTGGAACTTTGATGCAGCAACTGTTTTGATGTTTGATCCATGCAAGGCATCTACCTTGCATGGTAATTTTTGTATGTGGGCATTGCCTGTTCCCAGCTGATAGTTTGTCCCACTTCCCCAACTGAAGACCTCCATTGCAACTAAAATGGAAAATGATAAGAAATATTTTATTAAGCAAACCCTAAAGAAATATGACAAAATGTCATCAGCATCAGAGAACTGAACAAAATAGGAGACAACTGTTTTCTGAAACATAAGATAACTACCTGAATCAAGAGAATCTCCATTGACCTGAGATACAGGGCCCGAGAGAAGATCGACAGGTGTACGTCCCTTGGTGTCTTCCAAAGTGAGGGATGCTCCAAACTGCAGAAGAACACCAGCAACACACAAGTGGCCAAAATGAAGTGCTCTGTGCAGGCTGCTCCAGCCAGATTCTCCATCCTGCAAGTACAGAGTAAAAATTACAGATAATACGTGATGCTGGAATCCAATTCCACTAAGCATGTCAAGTTATAAACTTATAATCATAAGGGATTTAGTTTTGATATCCATATCAATATGGGTGGTTAGAATACGAGGGGTCTTTTATTGACTTATTCAAGGTAAATCACATTTTAGTTGTTCATTTTATGGCATCAGCACAACAATCTTCCCCCAACCAAGGAATGGAATTTGTAGAATTCCCAACAAGACAGCAGACTGATAAAATTAAGCATGTTATCAGGCTAACGAAATAATATATATAGGGCTGTAAGAAACATGCCACATACTGTATAAAGTTATAGTACATACCCTTGCATCTGGATCAGCACCAGCATCTAGGAGCCTCCTCACAATTGGTAGATGATTTCTCCATGTTGCAAGGTGGAGAGCACAAAGGCCAAATGCATTTCTACCATCAATGTTTCCACCATTCTTTTTCAACAAGGCTAAAGCTGATTCCACTTCAGCTATTGATCCTTGCTTAGAAACAAGACACAGATCCTTAAGAGAGCTTCCAGGAGAACATCTGCGAACACCTGCTTGCTTTGATGTGCCTGGTGGAGATATCAATGCCTCCATGAGACTTCAGGAACACACAAGTATCTGTAAGGTTATTTGGGGGAGGGGTTCAGCATTTCATCACAATTGTATCAGACAAAACATCCATTTAGTCTAAAATGCCATTGTACCTGATAAAAGAAGGTTGACTGCTGAACTATTTGGCGCACGTCTTTCACACGGGAACACTTTTTGGGGTTGTTTCAGTTTTAATAGTAAAGCTAACGTTGTTCATAACGAGATTACAAGTCTGGTGTAATTACAGTTCTATTTCTGCAGGGAGGATTGGTGTAAATCTTGGATGAAACATCACCTCTACTTCTAAAACTATTTGCTAACCTAAAGATACTGCCAAAATAACCTAGGACAGCATGTTGCTAGTTCTTCATCTTGAATGAAATTGTTCTTGTTAGAGTTCCATGAGGCTAGGATGATTATTCCATCTCAAGGTGTCTATATAAAAGAACCATCTACAGAATGTAGATCAACCTGCACAATGAAAAAAGTGGATGCAAGTTAGTGAAAGGATGCAATGTGAAAAACTCTTAATTGAAAACACACAAGTTGTCATTTCCACAGTTCGTCATCTGAGCAATGAATCTGGCATTCTGGCTTGTTACGAAGCTGAATTAAATCAAAAGTCTTGTACATCGATATGACTTCGTTTAAAAATCTGAAATAAGCAGTAGAATCATTGTTTGCATGTGTACCCGACTTTGATAGAGAAAAAGAAGTTCCCTTGACACTGACATTTGTTCTTCTCTTGGTTCATATTTGCGACTAGAGATGAATCCAACATTTCAAGGAATAGAAGTCGAGAATCATTAGACGTCTTCCCAAGATCGGCCTTTTTCATCAAACTAATCACTCATATCCCCATAGAAATTTTAGAAGAAGCCCAGATAAACAAGAATTCATGTCAATTGTCAAGAATAACACCTGACTACCTAATGCACATCTAACCTATCAATCTGCAACGAGGGCAATCAACCACGAAGGAAGCAAAAACAACGGGGAAAAACCGCACACTTCCCACCATAACAATCTAATCCTCTCAAAAGGCCTCGCAAATCGGACCAAACGACCGGTCCAGCCCGCCATTGCACCGAGCAAACGCCATAAAAATCCAATCTTTCCTCCGGAGAAACGGATCTGCGACCAAAACAGCCGCACGCAGCAGCGCAAACCAACACCTCCGTCCCTAGGGCCAATTCGAATCGTCCTCACCAGGACAGAAGAACAAGGAGAAGAAACAGAAACAGGAAAATCCACTGACCTTGGGATTGGACCCAGCCAGAAGTCAAGAACTCGTCAAGAACACATGCTGTCCTATCTCATCTCTCCCTCTATCTCCCCGGGAGGGCTGCGCGGCCTATATGGGGGCAGGGGAGGGAAGGATCCGTGCGGGGAATATGCTCCAGCCTCCGTGCGCACCGGCCAGGGATGAACTGCCTCCAAACTCCACCACCCGGCTCTCTCTCCCCTCTCGTCACAATCTCCACCCGATTCTCTCTTTTTTTTTTCCTTTTTTCCTTTTTTCCTTCGCCCCTCGCTACCGAGTCGCATCCAAGAGGCGGTAGCAGCTGGCACGTGGAAAACTCTCATTGGTCATTCACATCATTTTTGCAAAAGCATACTCGGGAATACTCGTATTTGCATTTTGAGAATCCATGGGCTACGATGACAATTTTGCCCATAACATCATCCATATATATTTGGGTTTAAATTTATGTTAACAGATTTATGAGTTTGGATATATGATTTAAGTCAGATCAGGTTGAGTGTATGTTTGGGATGATTTTAAGCGCGGCGTATTCTCTTTGGCTATATAATCGTGTGGTTTTTCAAAAATTAAAAACCTGATTTTCTCAAAAAAATTCTTGTTGGAGGGGCAATCGTCCATTGATTTAAAATGAAATCCGTGGGTACCTACAAGTTTACTCGACTATCTCTATTTCTTTCTTTGTTTTGACTTTTATTTCTATTTTAGTTTCTGTTTTAACTTTTACTTCAGATTATAGTACAGGTTTTACTTTAGCTTCCATAAATTCATATATTTTTCATCGAATTTCGGGTACTCAAACACAAATCCACAGGTTCTACGGAAACGGATTTGAGATTGTTTGACTTTTATGTACCAGAAAACCAGAAACGCTTTCACGCTCTTCCTGGGTAGAAGACAACTCCACCTACCTTTCTTGCACTCCAATCGTGTGCTCTTCTCGTTTAAGAAAGACTTGTCAAACTTTGTAAACTTTAGCTATCACTTTCTACTAGATACTATTATGTGCTTAATATTTAAATTTTACTATTTACTTAACCAAAAATTGCTACATATTTTACCAAATATATATCGAATATCCTAAAAGCACGGTTTCATTCGCAGCCGGCCCGCACTTTTGTCGTGCTCCCTATTCCTGTCTCTCCTCCTACTTCTATCAAGCTCTCTTGAGTCACCCAAAGGCATAGAACTATTTTAAGTTGGCAAAACAAAACCATAATAATGATTTTTTTTATATTTTTGAAGGTTTCAACAATAATAGAGGATATATGAAAGCATATAAAGGCACGAATGAATTATTCGTGCAACCATTGATGGCAAAAGAAACGCTAGGAAATTCAAAATGGAACCACAACGGTGGTAGTCTGTTTTTTAATATCCTGACAATGATATATATAATATACATGAAATTGGACTCATATCCACGACCAAATTACAAGTACGACTAAAAAATGGCCTTAAAAACTCGAAATTGAGACAACAACTTGAAAGTGGCATATTAGAACTATGGCGTAATATGGCTCTATTTTTTAAGTCACCTCAACAACATAAGATGTATCGCAGTGGAACTAGATACATCTATACTAATGCAACCAAAAGCATCACTGCCTTTGGCTTAGTTTGGAAGCTCGCAATTCTCGCAATTTTCAATTCATTTCACGTGAATGGTCGATATTTTAATTTAAAATCATGGTCATCCACGTAAAATAAGTCGTGGTCATCCACGTAAAATAAGTCGAGATTCTAGGCTCTCAAACAAAACATGACGTGTGTTCTATATAACTTTACAAGAATAATTTAAAATCACGGTCATCCACGTAAAATAAGTCGAGATTCTAGGCTCTGAAACAAAACATGACGTGTGTTCTATATAACTTTACAAGAATAATTTAAAATCACGGTCATCCACGTAAAATAAGCCTAGATTCTAGGCTCTCAAACAAAATATGACATGTATTCTATATAACTTTACAAGAATAATTTAAAATCACGGTCATCCACGTAAAATAAGTCGAGATTCTAGGCTCTCAAACAAAATATGACGTGTGTTCTATATAACTTTACAAGAAAGTGTTTGCTATTTTATTCTCATGACATTGCTAGAATGTGATATTTGAAGTTGCATGTGAGATGCAAGGCCGTAGACAACAATTTGTTGTATTGGGACTCCTAAATTTCCCTTTTACCATTTGAGTCTATCCAGACTACAGAGTCATAAAATCCTCTTCGTTTCTATATCTTGAACTAGTCTAAGCATATGTTTGGTCTAGTTTCGAGATAAAGTTTGTATGATAAAATAAAGTTATTTAGATTTAGATTTTTAATTTAAAATAAAAATTAGATTGCTTAATTAAATACTCTCAATAATTTATCCGTAACTCTAGACCCATGATTTTTTAACTAGATTTAATCATTTAAAAAATCATAAATCTAAAGCCCTAAATCTGAATCTGCATCCTGTAGGACAGACTGGCCATGCATGAAGGAATCTGACAAGATACCGAGGACGATGCCAAGGGGGCATTTTTAGTTAACCATGTGTTATAAACTGTTAATTACAGCCTTGAATAGTTTAGTAGCTGGCTAGACTAGGCATGTGCTAATTAACACAGCCAATGGCTGTCAGGTGCGTCTGCATTAAGGCATTCAGGTAGCTTTGGTTTCAATTTTTTCAGGTCCTGGTTCATGAATTTTCATGGTCAGTGGAGACCTCCATTCCAGGGCCATCCATCCTACAATCCAAAGCTACTGCCCATGGCCAGACTGTATGCATGTTTGGAGTCTCACACTCTCATCTCATGCACGAGAAAATCATATCTGATACCTATACTCGATTACTTGTATAATTTAAATTTAACTCAAACTAAACTACGAGTGTGATCAAATATATAATTGTAGAATTATTTGGTAGAGCTTCAAATTTGAGATAAATCTTGAGTTGTAGAACTACAAAAATATACATCCACACTTAATATATATTTTCTACAACAGATTTACTAGCCCTACTTGTAAAAAATTGGTAGTGTAATAGCATTTGATTCGGCTTCAATTCCACCAGACAAGACAAGGACACAAGAGCTAGAGCCATGTGAAACAATTATTATGTATACCTAGCAGAGAGCAAAATATTTTTAAATAAAGAAGTTGATTACATCCTTGGTCTCCATATTATGAAATATGCAGGACAAATCTCACGTAACAAAAAAAATGCCAACTTAATGTAGCAAGTCAGGAGTATAATAATGTTCATTAACCTGGCCGTATCTAAAATTTGCCTTGTACTGTTCTCCTTTTGAAATTCAAGATCAACCCATCCTACCAATATGAGGATATAGTCTATTTGGAGAGTTTCGGGTAGCTGTAGTTACTCTTAAAATCTAAAGCTATTCTAATTAAATGGTCTAAATTCTAGCTCAGGTTATAAAACTCAATAGTATAGAATCTAAAACTTAAAAACACAGCTTCACCGGATTCTCATCAACTAAATACTTCTTAAAATATGAAATCTTCCGAACAGACATGTACTTTTCTTGACCTCACAAGTACAATTTATCAGTAATCAAATGGTGATCTGTTTTAGTGAGGCAAATTTATATGCACTGTCATTTCCAGAATCATGACTTATGAGGCCGCTTTCACGAAAAAGTAATAAAGCTCTTGGAATACTATTTTTTCAGAAACATGGGCATCAATAAATCACTATTAGTGGAGCAATCAGGCCAGCTTTTGATGCCCAGCTGCTGTTCTGTGGGTATATTTCAGAGAGCCAGGATCACAATCCAACTAGACATTGCTTTCATTATCTTGGAAGGGCTTGTCCACTGCTTTCTTGATTTGCCTATCTTGTGGGTGCCATGCATGCAAAAAGAAAGATTTATGACTCTTTTGGAATGTAGGATTTTCACATAAATTTTGAGGGAATTGAATTCATTCATATAAAATTTATGTGAAATTCTGGCGTTCCAATGGAGTCGTTGCATGTAGACGAAGAGGCAAGATCAAGGTGAGGGATTGAGGGGTTTGCTACTTGCTCGAGTGCTGTACACTGAAGATCTTCAGAAGCTGGCTGCAGATTAATTGTAGCCCGCAGTTTGTCTGCTGGATTAAAATTCGTCAGTTCATTCAACAGTAGCTACATCATAGATACATGGCTTCACAAAAGGAGCCCTTAGTGATTATTTTATCGCACAATTAAGTAATGATCATATTGACTAAGTTTCTTATGTATTAGATTTTATCTAACGAGCGGTTGCAATATGTAAACTGAAAGTACCATGCATAATTAGCAGTATACCACTGTCTCAAGGGCTATAATAGAAAAACATAGGAATGCATTGTCCATATTTTAGAATAGTTCATGATTTTTAAACAATCAAATACTAGAGATAATATCTTTGGATCGGTTAATATAAATTTTAAAGGAAATCACATGGGTAAGAGAGATAGTAGAGAGAGAAAGAATGTATACATGAAACTTCAAGAGTTACAAGCTCGTGGTCCTTTTCCCTTGAAACACGGCTGGCTTTAGGAATCCATTCACAAAATTTTTACAAACCAAATCCTTTATTCTAAAGGGTTGTATAGGAAAATTTCCCTAAGGATTTGAACATTTAAATTTCCTTAAATCCAAAGAGCAGGACCAAATGTTTTCATTTCTTGTAACAAAATATATGGGAATTTCCCTATGTATATGACACTATTAACATGTAGACCTAGACCGACTTGTCACCAGGAAATGCAGGATTTTCACAAGTTTAAGTTTTCAGTGGTACACAAGAAATTGAATTAATGCAAGACCAGCAGGCCGCCCAACCGGCTGTAAACTAAACTCGCTAGAAGCTGTACTCCTTCACCAGGTTTTGTATTTTTCATCTTGTTCCAACTTGCTTGGGATTAAAATGCTTTGTTGTTGTTGTTGTTTCATCTTGTACATGCTGCATATACATTGATATAGTATTGTCCTACAATCATCTAACATTGTCTTCTGAAATCTATACTATTTTAAAAGAAGCTAGTGATGGTGAGTCTGCCACCACCACTACTCTTTCTCATAGCAAACCAAAACTCTCCGGTTTCAGTTTCGCTCATCTCTATTTGCATAGTATTATTTTAATGTTATAAATTTTTTTCCGTTACAATGCACGGACACTTAGCTAGTATATACAAGATGAAAAGAGCTGATACAACAAATTCTCTCGCTTCATCCAAGCCAGAGAGCACCCATTTTTCGCCTTGATGTTTGAAGGCCACAATGTGTATACAACATATACTTTCAGCTACGACACTTAAATCGACGCTATGAAAATCCTAGATGGATCATTTCTGTTCCTGCAGGGAGCTACTTAGCTGCACATAAAAGAAATGAGACAGTTTTTCTTTTCCTCACCTGTTTCCTGGTTCTAAAATTCTTCAACAAGAAATTTATCGTCGGGCAGCATTGCTGTCAAGAGAGATTATTTCACCCACACTGATATCTTAAGGCAGTCCTATGAGATGATTAGAATGGTTTCCATAACATTAATTAGTGTTTCATGTACAAAAATGATGTGACAATAAAGTTAAAGAGAAGATAAAAAAATTGTTTCTCATGCAAGAAAATGACCCTACGTGAGAACCAATAAAGAAGAGGGGATTGATGGAGGAAAGGAGAGAGAAAAGAGATAATTGAACACGGATTTATTTTGAATTAATCATCCATTAGGGCTATTAGTTTCTATGGGCTATTAGTTTCTATGTATAATATCTATATAACATGATAAATATATAAACTATTTGGAGTAGTGTCTAGGTTGTGATTGCCTTTACACCTCTCAAATTGAAGCATTGCCCTTGAGACCACCCAATAACCTGGCAGGTCCTGCGGTCCGCGCATCATCTCTGCTGTATCCAGTATCCACAAACTTGAGCAGCTTGGGGGTCTGCACCGGAACAGGTGGACCACCAGGACCAGGGTACACTGCTGAGTTGATGTTCACTTACTCACTAATTGTGTTTTTCGTTTGGCAATTTTGGTTCTCGCTTCTACAGCGCTCTGGGCTAGGTATTTTGGCCCCTTTACTTCATGAACAACTTTTTGAGTGGTTGAATAGGGTCAATGAGACAACTAAAGGCCGATGCAACATGATCAATTCTCTAATCATTCTCAGTGCTTGGACACTTAAAAATAGAAAGAAGAGGGGCTGTTTTGGCGTTTGGCTGGAGCTAGAGGGCTAGTTCCTACTTAACTGCTCTAGACTCTAGAGCCTGGTGATTAATTCCAGATTGAGGTCATGGTTCCGGTCTAGTAGGAACTTTTGTGTGGCGGCAGGCAGTGGCGTAGCCAGGATAAAATCGCTGGGTGTGCCCAGGAGACAGCAGCTAGGAAGCACAGGGCGCAGGGCGCTGCAGCACTGGCCACCAGATGACCGGTGCAGGCGATGCCGCAGGGCAAGGAGCCAGCCGGGTGGGGGCAGGGGCGCTGGCTACTGGGCAGGGATCTGGCAAAAGGGGATCGGGCGAATCAGGATGGCGGGTGGCGGCCGTCGGTTAGCGGGGACTGCCGGACTGGGAGTGGGCGGTGCGGCGGGATGGGCGGCACGGGCGCACAGCGGCGGGGGAATGGGGATCTGCCGATCTGGTTGTTGGGCGCACGGGCAGGAGGGCTAGTTTGCTGTTGGGCTTGGACTAGATGTGAAACTGGGCCTATGAGGAGTCTTAATGGGCCATTTTTGGGGGTAGTCTGGGTCTACTTGGACTACCCCTAGCTACGCCACCGGCGGCAGGCTAGGTTGTGTGTGGTTGTACTTAGGGTTCTTTACCCTTTCTTCTTCTTGATATAATGATACACCAATCTCCTGCATATTCGAGAAAAAAAAATGCTCACATCAGCCATGTGTGGTGTGGGTTTCTGAGCTGTTGTGGAGATATGTGTGTTGATGAGTGTTGAGATGCGGCCTGATTTCTGACCTAAGTTTGGAGATCCCTCCCACTCAGGGTTCCTGACAGAGGTGGCATTGCAGACCCTGGAGAAACGCAGGTGAAGGAACAGTATTTTCTTGAAGCCATGGTTGATGACTTGTAACTGTGCCCGGGAGACAATGGAGGAATCATCTGACAAAGGAGAAACGCTTCCACGAACCAGTTGGTTCGTAGTATTTGCGGTCATATTTTTCTGGGGTTTGGTTATTGTAAGGATCATCTTCAAGCTCAAGTATCTGATGAGGAAGAGAGCAGAGATGTTGGAGATGGATAGCTAGTTTGTTGCTCTTTTTTCCTTCAAGAAACAAGCGAAGTCCTGTAACAGGTCTTTTGCCCACATCAACCTATACCAAAATTTGTAAAACAGCTCAACTGATAGAAGAAAAATACCATACACAAAAATCAAAACCCTCATCCCACAGACCCACACTGCTGAAATGGTAAGATTACACCAAGTAAAAGATTGGCAACTTTTTTCAGGCCCGTTAGACTAGATTTTTTTATATGGTGTTAATTGACAACTTTTACAGACAATGAGTTTTGAAATTTTAACACAACCAAATAGAAAATTTTCAAAGTTATCAATGACAAAATCTAAATGAGAAAAATATATATTTGCCACTCTAAAGATTGTAACTGTATTCATGTCACTCCAATTATCCAAATATGTCCAAATTGTATATTTGCCACTCTTGTCACTATTTAATAGTTTTTAACTATGTTTATACTTGCCTACTTGACTTGACAATCTTGCCATGCGCATCTAAATAAATCCAATGTAGTTAATTTTGATTGCTCACTAGTATCTGTGTGTGCATATCTGTTGCTTCTCCAGGAGTATTCCATGTTTCTCCTCTCGTGTACTGTAACCTCATTATACAAATTGATCTTTGCTGCTTCAAAGTTTTTAATGGATTCCAGAATATTTGAAATTTGTTAGTTTTCGATGGTAGTCCGCACGCACTTCAATTAAGGCCTTTGAAGAGGAGTTAGAGAAGCAGAGAGAACACAATTATACTTTGCAGCTTGATAATGATGATCTGCACAAGAGTACCGCTAACTTGGAGAAGCAACTTGAAGCACACAGACATGCACAAGCAGGCAAAATTAACTGCTTTGGATCTATTTAGATGAACAGGGGCAAAATTGTCAACTCAACAAGGCAAAAAGTACAAATATAGTAAAAAACTAGTAAAGAATGACAAGTGTGGCAAATATCCAATTTGATATCTTTGGAGTGGCATGAATACAATTATAACCTTTAGGGTGGCAAATCTTAAGTGTGTCATTGTTTGGAGTAGCAAACATCCAAATTTCTCAATCTAAATATGCCCAAGTCTAAGAATGCTATCACCACCATTGTCATTAACTCATCACTGTCAAATGCTTCTAGAGCTAGCCTATCATAACACTTTGTAACATCAGAAATAGGATTGTAGGGAATAATGCAATATCATAGTTGAAAGAATATACCAACATTTCTAGCTTTTACTAGTAATGCTACCAGGGTTAGACTAAGAGTACAAGACTACAATAATTATGATACAGCGTAAGCAAGGATACAACAAAAGAAATGTAGGAGTGTTACGTCGGTTTCCCGACGGTAACGGCGTTGGTTCGGGTGGCGGCTCCTGACTTCTCAGGTGGTAGCCGCCGGTAGGCAAGGAGCGAGGTTTT
>KE372724.1:267858-280430 GCA_000418225.1 Zizania latifolia | reverse complement strand
TTTACCGCCGGGCCAGATGCTCCAGGCACAGCCCGGCCTCTCCGGCCCGGTGCGGGGCGTGGGAGGGCCAGCCCCCGGCATGATGCAGCCGCAGATCTCGCGGCCGCCGATGCCGAACCTCTCGGCGCCACCTGTTGCGTACCCGCAGGTCGTGCGCCCGCCGCCGGGGCAGATGCCGCCTCCCATGCGGCCGCCACCGATGCCGATGCAGTTCCAGCGCCCGGGGGCGCCGTTCCCTGGTGGCCCTCCACCGCCACCTGGTCCTCAGTTCATGAGGGGACCGCCGATGGGTCCGCCGCCGGTGAGGCCTGGGATGCCTGGTGGACCACCGCCGGGAATGAGACCAGGGATGCCGCCGCCACCCTTTGGACAACACAGGCCTGGGATGCCACCGCCACCACCTGGTCCGCAGCAGCCTGGACAGAATCCCCAGCAATAGCTTTGCTGGTAATGTTCAGTGCTGTATTCTTGCATCAAAACCTATTAAATTGTTGCTTATATGCATCATACATTTGAGATGGATTAACCATATAATGTGCTATAGTTTGCAGCTATGTTTAGATGTTAATGTGACAATGTGTCTGAATCTACACCTTTTGCTAGTGTTTTTGTTTCATTGTTAGAATATTCTAGTGTTCTGCGAAATGCTTAGCTATTGAGGGTGGTTTCCTTGTTTGTTAACTTCATACGAGTAGTTTATATTTTCGTATCATGTTTATTGCTGGCCTGATGCCTTGCAGTTGTAGTTTGTTTCCCTTTAAGTGGGCATTCGTGGACTTTTTAAGCCCAACGAAAAACTCTGTTATTTGGTAGTGTTAAACATGATTACTGGTGGACCTTATGATGAATTATTTTTCAATTTTCACCCTATACTGCTATGCATCAAAAGAGGTGGTGCTGCCCAAATGTTATTTGTAGTGCTTGTTAGGAGCAATTGTGATGCTACGAATATGACCACAAATTTACTTTATTGATTCTTAGAAGTGCTGTAGGCACAAGCTTTCAAAGTTTTTATCTTCAAATTGATTGGCCAACTGCGTGGAAGAGCTGATGCATTTAAATAATAATAATAATCTGTAAACTTTACATTCCATACACTGGTTGTTTAAATGTCAATGGTAAGTAATACCGGGTCGCCGCCTGACTAGCGTCTAGCGCCTACTTGAACACTGCCTAGTAGGATAGTTTGAAGGGCAATCTTTAACTATTGAAGAACATAATAAGTATTTTATACTATCTGCTGGCAGTTGAATTCAATATGTTCTGGTATATGTGTAGGTAAACTGTGTCAAAGTTGATAAATATTTGCCATAATACTCTTAACTGAACAGCAATGCTTCCACAGTTTTACCAGAGATCATGGACTCGAGACCATATTATGGCAATGTCTTCCTTTGACTTTGCATCCCACCCCTTTGTTAGGAAATACTTCTTTTTTACTTCCATTGCACAAGGTTTTGCACATACTTAACTGTTTTTATACTGACTTGTCAACCCCCTCCCAGGTTAAGGCTGTTGCTATACCACCTATGGAAGATTCACGGGCGTCGCATCTGCTTCACTAATCTGTCTCATATTGTGGTTACTAGTAGTTTCCTTGCGGCATCAACTGGGACTTTGGGAGAAGAGATCATCCTTATCAGTGGAGCATTCTGGCTTTTATTCTAGTGGACTGTACCTAGTTGTTATTTAGGGACATGGATAAGCTTGTTCCATCGTGTGTCTGGAACTCCAGATGTGCTTTTGTACTCATCTTGTGTTTTTTGATATCTTATCCAGCATAATTAACTTGAGCTAGTCAACTGCTATGCTTGCTTGGTGTTTATGCTTCAGTTAAGAATTGCCGTTCCCTGCATTTAGAATCTCAATTGTCATCTGGAATTTATTTTGGAAATAGTCATGGCAGGTTCCAGAAAATAAGCGGGGTGCCTAGTTTTCTGACTTTGCTCGTGTATTTGTTATGGTTTGTCAGTCACCGTTTGGGACAGCTAGAATTTTTTAGAGTTGATTAAACCTAGCTTAAAAAAATCATGAATCTAGAGTTTAAAAATTTTGAATCTGGAGTTATGAATAGATTGGGAGTAATTAGTTGAGCAATTTAGTTTTTATAACTAAAAATAAAAGTTTAAACTATTTTATTATACTAATCTTACATCTTGTATGAATTTCTGAGTTGGTCTGTACCTACAGATCTTTAGTTCTTGACATGGCCAAAGTGAGCATACTCACAGATTTTGTTGCCTTTGCCAATAAGCTTGATGAGCAGTACTTTTTATTTTTTTTCCTTTAATATTTGTATTATGTATTATTAAATAAATGATACAATTTTACAAATAAATAATTCACTTTTTCTATAATAGAATAAATGAACATTAAAATCATTACAATTGATTTCTTAATTAATATGCATATCCTTGATATAAGGAATCCGAGCGAGTAATTGGTACAATGCAAACTACATCAGAGTTAACGACTGATACGTCGATGCATATGACTCGAGCATGTCTGGCAGTCTGCATCGTCAGTGCATACCTGATTATCTTGTATATGCTCAGATATATATGGAAATATGGAATGTACAACAAGTTCCTGCGTTTTAAACGAGTACTTCAGGAGTCTGACGAGCAAGTTATATTGTAATGTACTACCTAGCTGGTGCCTTGTCCAGAACACAGAATTTGGGATTTTTGCAGGAGCCACAGTACAGCTGAAGCACCATGAACAGTGAAGAACTTGGAGGTTATGCATAACACTACATTTATTTGTTTCATTAATTGTTTCATTTTTTTTTGAAAAAACAAACTTTTTAAACTTTGATCAAGTTTAAATAAAAAAATATTAACATTTATAATATCAAATAAATGCAGTGTTAAAACATATTTAATGGTCAATTTAATGAGACTAATTTAATGTTGCAATTATTGATATATTTTGTTAATAAAATTAGTTAGAGTTAAAGAAATCTAATTTAAAAAATCAAATAACTTATAATAAATATATAATGGAGGGAGTAGGACACCACGGCCATACATGATACAATTGCAGTCCTTGCCTCGCTGAACCCCTGATCCTGCCAAGTTAAGAATAAAAAATTGATGATTTGCTACTTTTAAAGATGTCATATTAATTATATTGTCATTTTATAATAATAACCTATAAAACTGTCTGATCAATCATAAGTGAGTCATGATAATAAATAATCAAAACCCATTTTGTGAGAATATCAAATCTCCCAATTAAGAAACGATTACATCAATAGCTAACAACAACTTGCATACGAGAGCAACAAAACCCTATTCCAGTGTTTCTGCTTGATCATCCCTCCTAGATAGATGAGCAGGAAAGGTAACACAATACTTCTCTTTGTTGTGATGCTATCTACGATGCTAATTAGCGAAAAGACAATGCATTGGGAAATGTGATGATTTGTCACTTTGATAATTTAATTATGATGTTGTTCATATGAAATGAGTCTCACAGATAAGCTGCAGAGATGAAGGCGTAGCGTGGCTGCTGCCAGGTTCTACATTTTGTTATGAATTTCGGTGCCAACTATTCTGGCAGAAGACATATTTTAAAGTTAGGAATATTTATTCAAATTCGTCCAAATTTTGTTTTAATTTCAACATTTACCAGCCGAAAACTTTCAAAAAAATTACTGAAATTTTTATCGTTACGTCCGTTTTTTTGCATTTCGCAATATAGATCCCTACTACTGCAGTACTCGCGGTAGCGAGGGGAGGCGACGTCCAACGCAAAACATAAAAAACACAGGGTGTAGTATAAAAATATGTATATAATCCTGTTTAACACGCTTCGATCCGGACCGCAAGATGCTTGATCTGACGGCTGCAGGTAAGCCAAGCGACCGAATAATAGATTGAACTTATGCAAATCGCACCCTAGTAAGGACATATTTATGTATTTTATGCCCCTGAAAGTTCTCAAAAATTATGTTCTTTAAAAAATCAAAATTATGCAGACCTCGCCGCCCTTCTCGTCGGATAGAGACGGAGCGGCCGGCTCCGTCGCCGCGCTGCTTCTTCCGGACCGCGGCGGCGAGACCACCCCCCGGCCTGGCGCCCACGACCATTACGCCGCTCCCCACCTCCTCCTGGCCGCCTCAGAGCCACCACGCGTCGCCGGCTCGCCGCGCCACGGCTCCGGCGCTCCGCACCCAGCTGCAAAGCGCATCAACCAATGAATCCAAGGTAACCACCCGTACAAATCGCATCGCCATTTCCATTCCCGCGGAAGCTAACACCACTCTGCACCACGAGTGAAGCTGCTGCCCCCAAATTACTTCTCGTCAAGTGACTACGTGAGCAGGTGTTTGATAATTTGTCAAAGTTTTTTCGTTTTTTTGTCATTCTATCTTATATATTATTGATCTAAATTATTTTATATATTATTGTTTCGGAGTGACATCATAATTAAATAGGTTATCTTGATAGTAACAAATTATCAATTTTTTCGTGAGCAGGTTGCAGTGAACATTGTCTGAATTCTGAATTTCTGATGCATGGCTCACATGACAGGAGTAGGTACGTGCCGTCCTTCTGATTAGTACTAATCTAATGCTCCTCCCAGTGAAGTGACAGCTGACAAATCTACCGACCCTGACTAATCTAGTACAAACTTGTGATTATATCTGTTGGTTGGAAATTAGAATCAGAACCAAATAATTGATAGCAAGTAGGAGCATCACATGTACTGCTAAAATGAAGACCTCTGCAGTGCAGACAGTGTCATCAGAGGGCTGAGAGATTCTTGAGCCCAACAGGATGAGCTGCCTGATGCTGCTTTTTCAGAGCAAGGGCTACGTACCAAGTCGGTGTTATTTGGACTTGAAGTGGATAGCCAAACTGCTTATGAGAATACGATGAGAAGAGGTGATTTGTTTGTAGGAAAGTGTCACAAACTATCGAAGAAAGAGATTTAATAATTTAACAAAGTGATTTCTATTTTTTAATATCCTGATTTAAATAGTTCTACGTATCATTGTTATAGAATGACACTATAATTAAGGAGATAATCTTAAGAACGACAAATCATTATTATTTTTTTACTATCACATAAACCCCATGCACAAGCAACCAATACAATCCAGCTTTATCAGGAGCCTGACTTTCTTGGCATGTGACTGTTACTTGGCTACTGCCAACCAAAGGAAGCAGTACACAATAGCTACATACATGTGATGATCTGATTATCTGAATGAAAAAGCTGAGCTACCGGCAGCAGTAACAGAACTTGTTTCTCCTTCATTTTCCATCTTTTCTTTGGCGTGGAATTATGGGTGCTGAATTGGTGAACTGACGAATTATATGCATTGCATTGCACAGTGCAGCTCCCCGGTCTCCCTCAGCGACGGCAGCCCTTCACAGTTACTGAATTAATGCATCCCTGAAATTCTGTACCAGTGTACTAGCAAATCTGTTGACGGTACATCGATCGTTTGGACTTTGGAGACGAAGGAGATGGCAGTGATGGCACCACCATGGAAGACTCTCGCTTCAATTTTCTGCAAAATGGTCGAAGTTGCACTCAACTGAGTACCAAAAAGAACCCTAATCTTCCAAATCAAAATGCAGCAGCAGATTTCTTTAGACTCTGTGTACATGGCAATACAATTTGGGAACAGAAGGGGTGATAGACTGATAGCAGAGTGGAGCAAAGAATCAAATGAGTGATGGCGCGAAGCAACTGCCCACCAACCCTAACAGAGACGCAGCAACGTGGTAATGGCACCCCTCGATCCCATACGCTCATTCTTTTGCCAGCCAAATTAATTCTTACTAGAGGTTTCTACTTTCTATTCACAATCTTTGTGTCAGATTAAAAAAAGCTTCTTCTCTTTGGTATTTGCTGTTCTGCTTCTCTGTCCAAAAGTAACCTTTTTCTTGTGCAAGAAATGATTAATTACGTCATGTGACAAACTGACAATATATATAGCTTGTCAGATAAAGAGGGAAGTTTTATATTAAGAAGTTAGAGCTCGGTCTCTCCAGTTTAGAAGAAACTGAAGTGTGCTGAAACTACCCCCTAAATACACCAAGTGTCAACTAATCCTTTTTTAGAGATATATCTTAACTAATTAAGTATGGTAGAAGAGCAATTTTACAGGAATGTCCTTTGTTTTTGCTGTTGGAGCTCTTCCACCTCAATATGCAAGAACTGAAATTGTCAAATGAAAACCTCATCACCCATCACTCATGTACATTATGTTGTACGGTTATACCTTTCTTTGCTTCCACTTACAACAGGAGACAAAGTAGGGATCTATAATATGGATCACACAAAATTGCATTCTATTTAACATGCACATCAGTATTGGTATAATAATGTGGATCACTGATCTAGGAAATCTGGTCAAGCAATCAGGTTAATTAATCACCCCCAAAAGCATCTACTGCCATATGTTACCATCAGTTTGTCTCACATGAAGTGTGTGTTCTAATGGGGCATTTCATTCAGTACCATTCTGATGGACTACTGTTAGCTAGGGACCCAAAGGTGGTTGGGGAATATATCATTTATTCATTTTACATGGCTACAGTGAAGGAAGTGGGCACTGGCCACATAATCTGACAAACATGCATCCAAATCAATGTGGGAACACATGCTCATCATATTCCCAATTTTTACAGGGCACAGTATATTTTGCAATGCAAAGGCACAGTATATTCTGCAATGCAAATATCTCTGTGCCTTATCTAAGTTTACACTCTATTTATTCATATTGTTTTTATGGAATATTCTTGACCCAGAAATGAGAGGTTGGTGCATGTTTGCCACCTAAGAGAAAGTGATGCTTCCACTGTCTTGCCTGCTTTAAGTAAAGCAAAGGCAAAGGCAGTAAAGGAGAGGAAAAAGGAATTTGTCAGATCAGAGGTAGAGCGAAAATAAATAAATAAATAAGGAACCGTGCTAAAATGTCTAGTTATTTTAGAAGAGTATTGGCACATAAATACATAATACACTCATTTTATAAATAATCATTGACCTTGAGATGATTTATGTGTCTTTCAAACATTCTGCATAAATTAACACCAAAACAGTATTTAATACTAAATGTTCTCTCTGTCGATCAAGTAACCTGGGGAATAAGTCAACTAAGCTCAGCAACATGCTCTAAACAGTAAATTTAATCATTATAATAAATGAAGCAACTACAAATCACAAGGAGATGAGGTATTGCTCCACCACCAGCTCACAAATTTTATATGCCTATTGATTGCACTGGAAATATTGACCAAGCAGGAAACAGCAGTTTGTTGCACTCTTGCTTTAGCAAATCTTAAGAATGAAAAAGAGAGAGAAAGGACAGGCAAAAAATGTTACCCAAGAAAAGGCATAAGTTAAAGAAAGGGGCCACTATTTTACTATCTTAATTATTATTCTTGTGCTGAATTATGAAGGGTACAAGAGAGAAAAAGAGAGCACTGGGCTCACATCTCATTGTCCTTATGCCAACCTCCATTTTCCAGCTCAATCTTTTGGAGACCCCTTGTCTCTATGCCTCATACTTGTGCCACCCCGTGATGCTCAGCGACAGTAGGGTAGTAGACGACACTAAGCATATGACTCCCTCACAAACCCCCAAAATATATATTTTAAGTTATATTTCACTCACTGGCATTCATCTGCTGCATAAGCTTCTTGGCCAATGCACTGTTCAGCAGTTCTGTTTCAGTGACCAAGGTGAGATTTTATTGCAAGTTCTGCAGTTTTTGGTTTCTTGGAATGGTAAGTGATAGTGCTAGAAATCTTGGTACAGAAGTAATGCTTTGTTAACTTGATACATTTGTTCTCTTCTTGTGTTGCCAGTTCTTGAAGGAAGGAAGCAAATCTGGAAGTGTTTTCTGCGGACATTGGTATCCAGTGCTTTCTTGCTTTCGGATGAAATGAACTAGTGGTCTACTAGTCAGATCCCTGTAGAGGATAGGTCAATTTGGCACATTATTTTTTCAGGTCACCGGTAGCTATCTCCAATAACTGTAGTTCTCAGCTCAGCTTTTCTGAGTTCAATTGCTACCATCATGTTGTCTTGCTAATCTTTTTGCTCCCCAGCATCCATTCTTCAGAAATTTCGACTTCTTCATCACAATACCAGAATCTATCACTTATTTTGGTGTTCTTGGTCACAAAAAGGTGGAAAGATTGGCTGGTCTTGCTAGTTTCCCTGCTTATCAACTCTGCTCCAGTTGAGATAGAAAAAGGTTGGAATTTTCTGCTTGCAATTGCATTGGTGCTCACCAACAAATCAGAAGCTGAAGAAGTCTAATCAGGAGCTAGCTGAAGAAATCTGATCAGAAGCGGAAGAAGTTTATCTGGTAGCGAGAAATGGCTGGAATTCGTGGCCATTTTCTGCTCATCTTCCTGTCGGTGGCGTTGGCATTGGTCCCGGGGAGCATGCAGCTGCAGTCGTCGCAGACATGGTCGCTGCTCAAGATCCAGCAAATGCTCAACTACCCGGCGGTGCTCAGCCACTGGCACAACGACACCGACTTCTGCTACGGCGGCGACTACAAGACCACGTCGGCGTTCGTCGAGTGCTACGGCGACAGTGTGACGCAGCTGCACATCATCGGCCCGGCCGGCGGCTCGCCGCCGCTCCCCAAGACCTTCTCCATCGACTCCTTCTTCACCACCCTATCCAGGCTGCCGGACCTCCGGGTGCTCACCCTCACCGGCCTCGGCCTCTGGGGGCCATTGCCCGGCAAGGTCTCGCGGTTCACCTCGCTGGAGATCGTCAATGTCAGTGGCAACTACCTCTACGGCGAGCTCCCGCTCGCTCTGTCGCGGCTCGGCAACCTGCAGACGTTCATCGCCGACGACAACATGCTGAGCGGCGAGCTGCCCGGCTGGCTCGGGAGATTGCCGCTGCTGGCCGTGCTGAGCCTGAGGAACAACTCGCTGGAGGGGACACTCCCGGAGTCCGTCAGGGACATGGGGTCGCTGCGGTCGCTGGTGCTCGCGTCGAACAACCTCTCCGGCAACCTGCCGGACTTGAGCAGCCTGAAGAACCTCCAGGTGATCGACCTCGCCAACAACTCGCTCGGGCCGGTGTTCCCGCGGCTCGGCCGGAAGGTGGCCAGCGTCGTGCTAAGCGGCAACAAGTTCAGCGACGGCCTCCCGTCGGAGCTCACCTCCTCCTATCTGCTCGAGCACTTCGACGTGTCCAGGAACAGGTTTGTCGGGCCGTTCATGCCGGCGCTGCTCTCGCTGCCGTCCATCGAGTACCTGAACATCGCCGAGAACCGGTTCACCGGGCTGCTCTCCGGCAACATGTCGTGCGGCGAGAACCTCCTGTTCGTCGACGTGTCGTCGAACCTCCTGACGGGGAGCCTCCCCTCCTGCCTCTCCTCCGGTCACAAGGAGTCCAAGACGGTGCTCTTCTCGGCGAACTGCCTCTCCACCGGCGACGACACCCAGCACCCGTCCCCATTCTGCAAGAACCAGGCTTTGGCCGTCGGAATCGTGCCTGACCAGGTGCGCAAGAATCCGAGCGGCGCGAAGGCCGGCCTCGTGGCCGGCGTTGTGGCTGCTGCCCTTGCCGCCGCGGTGCTCGCCGGCGTCGCCATCTTCTTCGCCGTGAGGAAGGTGAGCATGAGGAGGGCTCAGGCCAGGCCAGCAAGAAGACTAGTGGAGCACGCGTCAAGCGCTTATCCTTCCAAGCTCTTTGCCGATGCGCGTATGATCCTTTCTCTGAAACTTTTGGTCTTTTGCTAAAATTCAGAATCACTAATTGGACATCATTTCTCAAACTTTTTGCTTGATTTCACAGTTACTAACTTGTCATGATTTCTCAGAAATTTTTTGCTTAATTTTAGAGTAACTAACTTGACAACATTTGTCTGAATCACTAAAAGACTTTTGCTGAAGCACTGATTCGTTCTTGCGAATACCTGGAACAAACAGGATACATATCTCAGACAGTGAAATTGGGAGCTCTGGGCATTCCAGCGTACAGATCATTTTCTCTGGTGGAGCTCGAAGCAGCAACTAATGACTTTGAAGTATCAAACCTCATGGGGCAGGATTCTCATGGCCAGGTACTCCTTGTACTGCTCGCGTTGTTAATCCAATGACTTTTTGTTCAGAGTTTCAGATTCAGAGATAGAAGACCAGAACTACCTGCAGTATACTGTTTGCAGTTGCTGGTTTATCTCATTGTTGGATTAGTTTTAGTCACTTCATCTTCATTGAACTTAACTTTTTATGTTATTACAAGCTTGCACTCTTTGTTCCTGCCAGAATAATAAACTCATCTTTTCATATTTTTAATCTGTACGAGTACCTTTCTCTTGAGTCATGTGGAAGATTGCAACTAGCAAACTGTTGTGCTCAATGTCTAAAAAGGTTTGCTCTTTTTACTGTCAGATGTACCGAGGAAGGCTAAGTAATGGTACTCCAGTGACGATCAGATCCCTGAAAGTGAAGAGAAGCCAGACTTCGCAGAGCTTCAATCGCCACATTGAGATGATCTCAAAGCTCAGGCATAGGCACCTGGTCAGTGCACTTGGACACTGCTTTGAATACAACCTCGATGATTCTACCGTGACACAACTGTATCTTGTGTTCGAATACGTGCAAAATGGCAACCTGAGAGGCAGAATTTCGCGTAAGTTGTTATCTACTTATCTTCTCCTGTATTCATCTCCAATGATCAGTCACACAGTTAGTTAATGGTCATCAAACTTGTTGATACTTTTGTCATCAGAAGGAACAGAGGGGAGAAAGCTCACCTGGGTGCAGAGAATATCAACAGCCATCGGTGTTGCCAAGGGCATTCAGTTCTTGCATGCAGGAATCATACCTGGTCTGTTTGCGAATAATCTGAAGATCGTCAACATTCTTCTGGACCAGAATCTTGTTGCCAAAATCGGCAGCTACAATATCCCCATCCTAGCTGAAACCATGAAATCTGAGGTATGATTCAGACAACTCCATTCATGTAAACTTATTACCTCTTTATGAGCTAGTGATGTGTGAACTAACCGTGTTGTTTTATATCATCTTTTGTGGATGAGTTCAGGGAGGATCTGGAAACAAGTATCCATCTGATAGGTACTTTACAAATCAACTAATCACCAAGTCTGTATTGTACTAAATGTAACTGCTTTTCTTAAGAACTGTCTGTTGCAAATTACATCTTCCAGGGTAGCAAATGGTGATAAGATCGACATCTTCGATTTGGGCGTGATACTACTTGAGGTTGTCTCTGGCAGGCCCATCACATCCATATACGAGGTGGAAATAATGAAAGAACAGGTGCAATACAATTCCCTCCATGGCTGAACTTTCACAGTTCAGAGTTCACACTCTGTGACAATAACACATGAGATCATCTAAGTTAATGACATATGAGTGAGGATAAAAAAAATCAAAGTTGCAGTAGCAAATTCAAATTATTAAATCTCTGGAGACCATCACATTTCATATTGAAGTTCTGAACTCAACTTAGCAGTAAACCTGAACACACATCTTTCTTGCTTCTGGTGCAGCTGCAATCGGCGCTGACAGCGGAAGGGCCGACCAAGAGGAGGAGCTTCGTCGACCCGGCGGTGAGCAAGGGCTGCTCCGACGAGTCGCTGAGGACGGTCATGGAGATCTGCCTGAGGTGCCTGGCCAAGGAGGCGTCGCAGAGGCCGTCGGTGGAGGACGTGCTCTGGAACCTGCAGTTCGCCGCGCAGGTGCAGGATGACTGGAGAGGCGACTCCCGGAGCAGCGAGGAGTCGCCGCTCTCGCCGTCCCAGATCCCCGGGGAGTCGGACTCATCAGACCAGTAGATAAGTAGCCAGGTATCACCTTTCTTCTCCATTCGATCACCCAACCGCAACACTCGAGCATCTGAAACCACCATCCGCCATGGCCCATGCATGATCATGCAGTGCATGCAGCTAGGTTCTTGAACATTTGGAAAAAAAAAATCAGTGAAATTAGGACCGTATCTATGATTTGGAGGCTCCGAAACGGAACGAAATATGTTACGGGGCCTCAAAGCTAAGCATCTAAAATTTAAAATTTTGAAGCTAAAACATCGGAGTTGAAATGAAATTTCAAATTTCTGATTTTTCTACAAATTTTTGAAGTGTTCTGAAATGAATTTTCAAATTTTCTACGGATTCTCAAAATCTAAGCATCTAAAATCTGAAACTTGGTAGCTATAACACTAGAGTTGAAATGAATTTTTAAATTTCCGAATTTTTTATGAATTTTGGAAGTGTTCTGAAATAAATTTTTAAGTGTTCTGCCTTTTCAAAAAAATTAAAAATCAATATTGTTTGAAACTCGGCCTGCTCAAAAAGCATCCAAGGAATCGAACACGGCACCTCTTGTTTGAGAGAAAGAGCTCTAGCCATTCTGCGTGCTTTGCGTTGTATTGCAATTTTGGTGGCCCTGATTTTTTTTGGGGCCCTGAACAGGCACACCACTTGCACCTGCCAATCGACAGCCCTGAGTGAAATGCTATTCAATATTCATGTAATGCAGCTATGCAAGTGGGATCTGAGATGGATGACTTTTTTTGTGCTTTCTTGGATTTCTAGGTTGAAGAAAAACACTGG
>KE372724.1:216013-231628 GCA_000418225.1 Zizania latifolia | reverse complement strand
CCCATCTGAACCGCATTAACCTTCCTTTCAAAAGCTCTGGCTAGGCTCATAGCTTCCTACAAATTAGACGGTTCTTGGAGCTCGACATCAATATCAACACTCTCAATTAAGCCTCCAATAAACAATTGAACCTGCTGTCGTTCAGCGAGGAAATCTTCCACATGACTAGCAAGAGCCAAGAATTTCTCAATATATGCTTCTACGGTTCCAATCTGAACCAATTTCTTGAGTTCTCCCAAGGGATTACTACGCACAGCCGGGCCGAACCGTACGTGGCAGATTGACTTAAAGGTCTCCCAATCAGGTGGTCCATGATTCTTCTCATAATGAAAATACCACTCCTGAGCGACGTCGGTGAGATGATAAGTAGCCAACCATACACGATCAGGATCTAGCGTCCACTGCCCTAAAAAAAACTGCTTACAATGATTTAGCCAATTTAGAGGGTCCCCTCGGCCACTGAACTTGGGAAATTCAAGTCTATAAAACCGGGGCACTCCTGTTGATACAGCCTCAGATGATTGCTCGGTGTAAGATGGTGGCTGTTGCATAGGCTGATGCCCAACCAGCGGCATCGTAAAGCCACCTCCTGGCTGCTGCATAGGCTGCTGCCCAGCCAGCGGCATCATGAGGTCACTTCCACCCAAAATCTAGGCAAATTGGGTGCTGCTGTTGATGTTGTCCCCGTCTCGACGAGTTGCTCCAATGACGTGACACGAGAGATAGCCATAGCCACAGTGCGGCTTAAATCGGCGAGATTGCTAAGAATTGCGGACATATCCTGCTGGAGTTTCTTCATCCCCTCATCATCATTCGATGCCGGAGGGTCTGTATCCCCAGGCACCATGTGCTCTGATACCAAGTTGTTGTGAGTCAAAGGCTAAGAACGAATCGGGTATGAGTGGGAAATTGGCGGCCTTGGCCTAGGTGGCTTGGCCGGTGGCTTCCCTATGATCACTATGTGCACACCAGGAAGAAAGGAGATGAGAAACAAAGAAACAGGGTGAGGTACTAGACTAATTTCTGCATGCCTTATTTCTGAATACTTGTGCCCTTTATACAGGGCTTACAACCGAAACCGACTCGAATTACTCTTGAGCTAATCTACTACTTTTAAGGACTGCTAAAGATATCCAAACTGCAGAATATAATCTCTTAACTTAAACGCTAAAGACTCTTGATACTCTAGGACTCTTTTATTTAACCGGAACAGGACACAATTGTCCATCCCGGGCACAACTCGACTAGCACAAGAGGGAATCTGACTAGGATTCTATCTGTGGCGCCATCTTTTTTTCTCTTTTTTCCTACCCCCTTCTAGCCACATAGGCGAGTTAAGCATGCGGCAAGGCAACATCATACACACATCCTAACATATAGTTGCTATAGATTTTAGTAGCAATGTAGCATATACTTACCTTGGTGTTGCCAATGATTTGACCTGTTTTCTTTTCTCTTCTCTTCTCTTCTCTTGTTACTATACACAATGAGGATTATACTAATACTGGGGGCAGAGAATCCATTTTTGAGAGTGATAGCCACTGATAGGTTTTATTTAAAGACCTAAATACCTGAAGCCCTGAAGCAAGCCAAGAAACAGAAAACAAGTCGGTGAGTGAGGACGTCAATCACGGTTGAGTGCAGGACCTCGCTGAGTCACCGGCTCACCGCCTCGCCGAGCCAAGGGGCAGACATCCGCCGCACCTCGTCAGGTCCAGACCTCCACCGCTGCTTGCGTGATGTGCCAAAGATTCCCTCTCTTCTCTATTTTCCCTTTCTTCCCTTTATTCTCCTCTCTTTTCCCTCCCACGTGTTGTTTCCAGCTATTTTCCCTCCCGCACTCTGTTTCCCGCGCACCACTACGCCAAGCCGCCATTGGCACTAACCAGTAGTGAATCCACTTAGGCCTCTGGGCATCCAGCCGACGCCAATCACGCCTAGGTGACGCCAAATGCGTTCGACCCAAGGCGACGGCGACGAACAGCTCAACATCATGCCCAGACGCCTAGGCGACGCATTAAGAACACCGGTTTCATGTCTCTGTGTCTGTGTCTGCAATGTGTGAGTGTGATCCTTGATCTTGTTTGGTCGGCTGGGCATTTGGACTACTTATTGCTTGCACTGCCTAGACTGAGGTGGATTGGCTGCCATTTAGAAGCTCGGCAGGCAGCGGTGAGATCGGCGTCGGCGGAGGTTCTAGGCCGCAAACGCGCCCCAACGGCAGATCCCGGCCACGTGCGACCCCCAACGGTGGATCCAGGTTTAAAACAATTTCTGACCAGTTCATTCTTTCAACATTCTCTAAGCTGCCAAAGACAAAAATGAAAAATACTGAAAACATGAAACAGTGCTGGTATAAAGAATGTGTTGTCTAAAAGTATAGATACTAAAATGCAGATGCCTCATGCAAACTGTACTTGAAATCATGGAAGCATCATAGATGGAAAAATGCACATTTCCACAACTGTAAATGATCATGAAATTTTAATCGCAAGGAATTTTTCCATGGCAGAATGACTAAACAAGTGAAAACACATCCGCGCACAGGACCAAGACTTATTAATTGAACCAAATCAAGATATCTTGCAGATGTACTCATTTGTTCTTTTCACAGACCCACACTGAAGCATTTTGACTGACATGAATTAGGCACCAAATATTGGGCACACAGGTTGCAATGAATGTAAACCGAATCACATGTGCAAGAATGTCACCTACCTGAAAGGTTTTCTGCAGCAAATTTTAGGCAAACAGCTTTAAGCTCCATTGCATGGTGACGATCAGCCAATGCTAGAGTGATTGCAACTGTAGTCACAGAAATGCATTTGCACAAGTACGATTCACACAGCAATCTGAGCCTTGCTAAGTCATACTTGTCTGCTGCAGCTAACAACTTCGCTGCCAATGTGTCAAAGATAGAGCCATCAGATGATGCATCCAACTCGTTATCATCAACGAGGGTATCTCTGTATATGAAATGAAGCATTGCCTGCAAAGAATATCCACATCAAGTAAACTTAACCTGAACTTCTCAAGCTACAATGGAAATACAAATTCAACACAAGAAAAGGAACAAACCTTGAAAACCTTCAGCTCCATATCATCAATAACAATCTCTTGTAGCTCATCACTCCTCCCATCAGCCTCGTTCTTCTCCCCATCCGATACAGCATTGAAAAATTTAGATCTAAATAGGGAGGACCGTGCAGCCAACACCAATTTATGGGCATGAAATCTCTCTCCCCCCACATTAAGAATAACATCAACCCCTTCATAATTGTCCAAAAGCATACCAAAATGATAGCCTATATCAGAGTCTGGAACCTGGATAGAGTGTGGTCTGGAGTAATCAATAGTTGACACCACAACACCCACAGTGCAATTTATCTTCAAGCAGTCGTCTTTCAAAAAGTCCGACGTCTCAAGGGCAGTTCGCCGAAAGAACCGTTTGTATCCCCTGAAAGAAAGCAGGAGGAAAATGAACTTGATTATCATAAGATGCTAAGATATCATACTAACAGATGAACAGTAAATTGTATATTTAAAAGGCGAGAATGCACATAACTGTTCTGTGCACAACTTCTGTTTCCACATAGAAAGTAAAAGTCACTAATCCTTTCCGTTTTTCAATTTGCAAGGTGAACAAATCAGATAGATGCCTTTGCAACTTATATCTAACATACCAGTATATCACAGGAGTCTCGCCTTATACATTTCTATAAAATGGTATCTGTCGCTTCAATTAGTTTCAAAAGTAAGAAACTGAAAAAATAGTGAACTGTTGGTATGCATCTAAGCTAATACAAAAACCAAAATAGCTGATATCTGATTGCATTAAAATCATTCCATGATCCCCTTGATAGTAGCTAATGAATACATAAAAATGTTCAAACTATATACATGTAAGAAGAATCAAAGGTTGTTTTCTATAGCTCAACACCACTAGCCACTAGGCATATACACTACCACACAAATAAATTCCAAGGATCCAAGCTCATAGTATGAAATCCAGGGACATAGAAAAACAGAGATATCTCATGAACTGAACAATATCAAATAACAATTTGCATGTTGGCAGCGTGAAATATTTTTAGGGGTGGCTAGGCCAATAGAAGAAGGGAGGTTAGCCTAGCCAATGAATTATTTATAAATCATCAGAAGGTGACTACTTCAAGGCATCCTTCTTCTGAAACACAAGGTCTACAAACTCTACTGCAAAGGGCTGATGGTTGCATCAAATCCACTATCAAAATGACTACA
The DNA here is from genome assembly GCA_000418225.1 of Zizania latifolia. NCBI lineage: Eukaryota > Viridiplantae > Streptophyta > Magnoliopsida > Poales > Poaceae > Zizania > Zizania latifolia. Next base: position 227,368 of record KE372724.1, on the reverse strand, counting down.
TGTTGTATTGCATATAACAAACTATTACAATGTAACATAACAGTATAATACTGAACTCTACCATACTCTCACACAATCATACTATGATCAGAATTCAGAAGTGGAAATAGGCTTATCCTAATGGAAATCATTCACAATGGTTAAGAGAAACAACCACCTCAGGATGCAGTCAAAGTATTAAAGAACTAGAGCATAATGGTACTTATTCAAGTACTCTTTTCATGGTTATATATAGGACAACAAATTCAGTAAGTTTGTTCCGAATCAGAACTGACTGAGAATGAAAATAAAGCAGTCAGGTTCAATGATATAAAACCAGCAAAATTACTCGAGCATGACAATACTAAAACAGATTCACTTCATGACATATAACATGCATCCCAGTGACATTGCTTTCAAACAATAAAATTGATCAGCCAAAGGACTTGCTTCTACCAACAAAAATCTCAACACAATTAAATTGAACCAATAGTAGGAAAAGAAAACAGCATTCCAAATGATTATACTATGACAATGGCAAGGTATGGTGCTCAATTACACCAAAATTTTGGCACATGCGAAATAAATCAACCAACCAAATAAATTGAAACCTACTCAAATTAAGACGAAACAGGTGCAACAATGTTTATGCCCCTATGCTTTAGCATGATGGAGTTCAAAGTTAAGACGAAACACCAATTCACTATCATACTGAATCGAATTATTAATATTACTACAAACAAGGGCACTTACACCTCCCAGCTCAAACAATTGCATTCCTTAGAACATACACTGGTATTCTGAACTGGTAAAAATATAAAGCTGCAAACACGACCTGCTTATATATGATAGTATTCTGAAGCTAACAGATCAAAACTAGGCATTCAAGTGGATAAATGCAATTCATCAGCCTTCATGACAGAATCCAATCGAGGCAGAGATTGCTTACCACATGGAGCCGCGGTACTTGAGGGTGTAGGGCCCGGACTCGAGAGAGCGATCGAAGTGGGAGTGGACCTTATGCTTGCCCTTGCCGCTCTGGTCGAGCAGCGTGAGCGCGAAGAGGGCGCGGACATCGGTGTCATCGGAGACGAGCGCGATGAAGACCGAGACGTAGGCGGAATTGTCTAAGGGGTTCTTCCCGTCGGGGTAGAAGTAGACGGCCCACTGGTAGCCCCCAACGGAGAAGGTCTCGCTGGCGATGCGCCTCCCGACGCCCATCCCCTTGGCGAGCGAGTAGCCCTGGATCACGAACCGGTGGGAGCGGTTCACCGTCTTCGTCACGGAGCGGGAGCAGGTCGGAGACTCCGCCATGTCCCGCGAATGGGCAGCGGCGCCAGCGGGAGGCGCCGGCGGCGGCGAGGCCTCGCCGTCGTCGTCATCCATGGAAGGTGGTGGTCGGATCGGCTAGCTAGGGTTAGGAGTTGGGACGGGAGGGGGATGGGGAGTTTTGGGTTGGGCGTTCCGGTTCTGTGGGTGGATCCTCCGGAGGTCGGATTGATCAAATTTAAAACTGAATTACATATTTATGTTATGTTCTACTTTCTGCTCTTGCGCTGCACTGCATGGCACACCGACTGAAGTGACATTGCCGTCCCCATAAGAATCTACTTGTCCTAAGCAGAGGCTTCAGGAAACCTAGTCTTTCTAGGTTGCCAATTCTACTGGCAGCGAGCCCAACTACACTTTTAACCTTCACCAATGTTGCTGATCCTTTCTTCACTAGGCGTCTGTCCAGGATAGCAGATGGTTGCAGCTTGCACACGTCTAGCTGAAGCGCTGACGGGCAATTCTGAAAACACAGGAGAATGACACGGCACATGTTGCTTAAGATGAGAAACGTAAAACACTAAATGGATCATACTTCCTTTCGGCAACTTCAGCTTATACGTCACTGAGCCAACACGAGCAAGTATCTCATATGGCTAGAAATACTTAAATGAAAGCATATGATATGGCATGAATGCAACAGAGTGTTGAACATGTGGCTGGAGCTTGAGGTATTGTTGACAAAAAACCGCAAGTATTCCTACGTCTTCACACTCGAAGATCTGGAAGTGTCTGCTTAGCTCCAGATCCTAAATAACTCAGAGGTATCAGTAGGCATGCTAGTCAATTTAATCTTGCAATTGATAAGAAAACAGACGTGAGATGTCCTAACGCTATCGACAATAGCCCATTGGCATCGGCAACGATAGCACACATGAGAATCATGATTCATCAAGATAGATCTTTGTGAAACAATAAACACTGCCAATCGACTCTAGCAACATAACTCAAAAAATACCGTCTCTACAGTTCGAACTAAACCGATGCAGCGTAAAAATAGATCATTAAGAACGTAAAAATCATGATAAACCCAATTAACAGAGTGATAGATAATTCATCGGTTAAAACTCCAACGAACATCGTTTTAACACATCGAGCCAGATCGTCCCATATGTGACCCCGCCAACGCCACGGATCAGACTTAACCGAGATAGCGTACCATTGCCGATTGACATACGATCTAATCCAATTCGATGAGTTAAAGCGTCATGATTGACAAATATAAAGATCCAATCTATAGAGCATGATAAAAAACAATAATCAATGTATTTAACCGATAACTAGCAAACATATTCCATCTGATCATAGTATCGGACTCAACCGAGAAAGCCATAAACACATGAATCGATTTACCAATGGGCTATCTCCGTCGAAGCTAGAGATCAGACTCAACCGATGCAGCCATAGTCCCGACGGAGAATCGCCCTAATGCTACGTACCTAATAGTTGGCTATACGTCGAAGGGTTTGATTGACTGAATTGCATGTATTTATGATGACCCCAGGCTTACATATTATAGCCGGGTTGACACGTCATCTAGAGATAACGTAGAATCCTAACTGACTCAATTATTTATTAACTAAATGAAAACTAATAACGAAGTATCAGCCCACGCCGCACGTGACTTGTCTTCGCCTGTTAAAGCCTCCATCGTCGGCCCATCGGCTCTTTATCTCCCCGTGCTCCTGGCCGATGATGTGTCGGTCCAAATTCCAATGTCAACACATGCCCCCAAGTAACGTGAAACGTTGTGTTTTGAAGTCTCCTTGAGAACTGCATCATCGGATCGCTGGGTATAAATCTTCCCTGATACACCTCCTTCAAGCTTGGTCATTCTCATCATACACCAGCTCACCTTTTCTCTTCTTCCCTCACTTCTTACCATGGCATTCGACGCTCCGAGCTCTCCACCGAGCAAAAAGGTCAAGCTGAACAATCATGACGCTTCAGGTGATTATGATCCAGTAAGCTCCTTCTGACTATTTGGTCCTTGCTTGCTAATTTTCTCACTTCATCCGTTTTGAATTCCTCACATATTTTATCTTCGTCTTTGAGCTTCAGACTTCAACCATTCCACTCTCACATTCGCCAGACCTTTCACCTTCTAACAATTCAAGTGTCCCAACACAGCCGACCAGTGTCGATGATGATCATAATTTGAATCACCTGAACTTCTATCTTGGTGATGACAACGATTCTGGTGATTCTCTGTTGGCTGCGAGTGCTTCATCTACACGCCGATATCCTTAGGTAGTAGGGATGAAAACAGAGCGGAAAGTTTCCGTCCGTTCCGACGAAAAACGAAAACAGAGAGGTTTATATGGATGCGGAAACAGAATTTTTCGGAACAGAAACGGATACGGAATTTTTGGTTCAGAAACGGAACCGGAAACGGAACGACGATTTCCGCCAGAAACGGATACGGCACCGGATATTCCGCCTAAGCAAAAATGGATAGTTTCCGCATTCAGGCCCACTACCAGAAAATAGCCCACGATCCCAGAACAGAGCCGGCCCATCACGCTGCCTTCAGCCTTCACGTGATAATTAAACAGGCCACTAGCAGTAGGCTTCTACCCTGTTTTAAATGTGGAAATGGCTTAGTGCATATTTTTCACGCTCTACCTTATTGGTCACTTGTGGCATCTAGTTTAATTATCATTGTTAATGATAATGATGGGATAATATGCCTTTTTACCTTGTTCTTACTTGGTAACTAGTAAGAGCTTGTTTTATGGAGATGATGCTCATGAATATGGTAGTATAATGCCTCACTAAATTTTTTATATTTTAATCCTTTATTGTCCTTTGTCTATCTAACTTGGTTTCCCGCTGAATTTATTACTATTTTGTTAACAATTGATTAGGTACTTTCATTGTATTTTAATTTATCTCACATCCTCACTTTCATTATCATTATAGTTGGACCAACAAAATAATAATATAGATGATAAGTGCTACATGGAGGAGGACTTAGAGGAAGATACATAGATGAAGGATTGATGACGAAAGTTGGCACTTTGAACTATTTCTATTTCAAGATGAAAGTTTGAACTATTTCTATTTAGAAACTATGTGTTACGATTTATGAGTTGATACTTGGTACTTTGTATTTCGACATATATTCGATCTATATCCGTGTCCGTTTCTTATTCGATCCGTATTCGTTTTTAGTACTATTCGTTTCTGTTTTTGTTTCCGTAATATCCGCTTTCGTTTCCGTTTCCGTTGAAAAATACGGAAACGGATATGGTAGCACATATTTCCGTCCGTTTTCATCCCTATCAGGTAGCTTGCTGGTTGCGTTTGACAATCTATGGATTTTATCAGCTCACCTTATTTTTCTTGTAGGAATCCCAAGCGTCGGATAGGGCCCTCTCTCCTCGAGATTCTGTGCCGAGCAACCTATTGGCTTTGCTTTAGCAACTTCAGTGCCCAATCAGCATCTTCTTCCAAGATATTGAAGTAGCACGATCTCGCCTTCAGAATGTAGTCGATCGGCTTCCGCAAGACCTAGCTGATGTCCTTCTATGGGTATACTCTCGTGAGTATCAGTCGGCTTACCTTACTGCCTACGCTAGTCTTGCCGACTATGGACTGTAGTGGGTTCATCAGCAGAGGTTCGAGTCAGCCGACCCGAGGGTACAAGAGGCCAATCACCACCTTCAAGTCCTGCTCAAGCTTCCTGTCGAAGAACAAGCATACCTCGATCAGCTCAAAGTGGAGGAAGATCGCCTTCTTCAGGAAATACGCGTTTGGACCGATCAGCTGAATTGGCTCCGCACATGTGTGGCGAACCGGCAGCAGTTTCTGTAAGACCTGCCGATCAAGATCTACTCCAAGAGAGCCGAGATAACCAATTGACCGAGGAATAGGCTCAGAAGCAGCAACTCTTTCGGGCGATTGTCGGTAGTGGTGAGGATGCGACCAATACCATTGTGTCCTTCGAGAGGGCTCAAGCCGATGCCATCCTTAATTTATAATGCTTTTTGTCTACACTGTAATCCACTATCGGCTTTTGTAATGTTCTTTCCTTGTGAATAATAAAATATCTATCGAAGAACTTTTATCTTTATGCATTTTGTCTTGCTAGAGATAATTGTCTCACTTTTCTCTACCGATGAGCCCTTGTGCAAGGACTTGGACTATTAGGCCGAACATATCTTCTGATCAGCTTTCTGGTCTATGCTCATCGGCTCCGAGCAGGCGCGGTGCCCCACCAATCAGCTTAATCTGAAAAATTCAGAGGTTTTGCCTTGCCCTTTGAATGCTGAACTAGGGGAACTTCAAGCCTATCAGCTCGTGCTCATCGGCCTTAAATAAGCACGATGCCTTCCTGAGTTAGCTTCAGAAAATTTGAAAAATTCAAAAAATTTCACATTCTCACGTTCCATCTTCTGTTTGTTGAATCCGGCCAACTCCTAGTCAATCGGTTCATGCTCATCGGGTTTGAACAGGCGTGATGCCCCCGAGTCGGCCATTTTTTGATGAAGTTTGACCATCTCTCATATAAATAAACGTGTGTCGGTTGGAGTGCCTTTGTAACGACGCGTCGTATGCCCCACGAGTTCGTGACGTGGGTGGGACGTTTTGAATTCTACCTGGAATATTGTAACCGTCGAGTCGCCTTAACGTTGTATTTAATGATCCAACCGTTGAGGTTCTCCCCCCTGTAAAGTCTGACGCCTTCTTCTTCCTTTGTACACTTCCTGCATCTCCTCCCTTCGAAATACTCTTGAGTCTTTTTGCCGTCGCCGGTCAAGTTTCACCGCCGTTCTTGCCTTCCCGTTGCCGCTTGATCCTGTTGGCCATGGCCTCCTCATCGGTCATCCCTGAGGTATTTTCCCTCTTCTGTTTCGATTTATATTTGTTCATTTCCTCTGCGCATCCTTTTTACCTCTCTTCTGTTCTTTCTTGTAGAACTTGAAGAACCAGATCTTAATCCCCTATACCAAATACTCCGATCGTTTCTTTCTTGGTCCTTATGGGGAAGAAGACACATTGTATTTGATTAATGCCGAGACCAACAGAATTCCGTTCAAGCAATCTGACATGCAGCACAAAGATTGGTCCTCGACATTTTGTTCGTCTGCCAACCCTATTGATGGGTGGCAAGATTGGTATGTGCGGGTTGCGTTGGGGAAGAGTGCAGACTGGCAGCTGAGCAACATCGGCCATTGCATTGGACTCACCATGGTCGAGACTGAGCGGAACGATGCAATGCTTGCCGCTACCTGCTATTTCTGGTTGGATATCACCAACACTTTCATGTTTGCTTATGGGCCGATGTTTTGATGTTGACCGACCTTAATGTCGTGGATCCCCTGTGCGAGGTCGATTTCAGAGTGAAGTCGACGCATGAGCTCGAGGTCAAGAAACCGGGTGGCTGGACCAATTACATGGCCACTTACAATCAGAAGAATGGCCCTGTTGAGGAGAAGGAGCATGTCGCTTTTCTGAACATGTGGCTGGAACGCTTTGTTTTCTACGGTACTACCCTCGGCCCTACCAAGAATTGACAAAACTTAGCCAATCGCCTTGCCCAGAATGAGTAGCTACCGCTAGGCCGATTGCTCCTGGGATCTTCTTATCGCCTTCTTCATCTTGTTTCACAATATCTTTGGGCTGGCATGCCCGTTGCAAATGTCGACGACCCTTGGTGGTTTATCCAGTTGTGGCTCAACCTATATACCGCCCGAGTGACTGAATGCCATGACCTGATTGGCTGTGAAATCACCGATATATTCAACGATGAAGACGGCAACACTCGCCGATGCACTTCTTTCGATGAAGTCATGGCCACTTTTGCTGGGGATGACATGAAGCTGGATCTTTTCGCCAGGTGGTTCGGTATTTTCTACTACGGTTTCTCTGCGGATGATATTATCTGGTTCCCCTATGTAGAAACTACTAATTTCTCCTATCCTGGCCAATTCCAGTTAGCCTCTATTGGCTCCGATGATGATACCAATGCGGTATATCGAGCCATCGTCTCTCTCTCCGTCCTACCAGTTGGTTTCTCCGGTGACCGGGTGAAGCCCTCTTATGAGTTCTATCATCTGAACGTTTGTGCGTGCCAACTTGGCCTAAGTCAGTTGCCGATGAGCTTTTTCTATATTGGCAAAGTGGAGTTTCAAGGGACTCTATCTCTTTCTGAGTACGAGTCCCTAATTAACCTGCCTTCTGTTATCCTCTTCGGCGACCTACGGAGTTGGTCACCCAGTTCATCTCAGAGTCAGTCGTTTGTTCGTTTCTGGGATGAGCTGAAACTTCATCTGTTTTCTCAGGGAGTTTCTTCTTATTGCGTCCTGATTAATCCTGATTCTGGCGACGCCGTAGCTGAGGTACGTTCCTTTTTCTTTCTTGCGTCCCTTATCATTTCTAGCAATCCCACCTATAATTTCTTTTTGTTTCTTGTTTAGGATCAAGACGAGGCGGAGCCTGTCGTCAGTAACAGCAATAGGCCGATTGCGTATATGGCATCCTCGTCGATCCCAAACTTGGGAGTAGGCGTGCTGCCGCCATCGGCTATTGGTGGTACCGACCCTGCGGCATCCCGGTCCTCTGGCCCCGTTCGCCAGAAGCGTCTTGTAGCGCCGGCAATAGTCAAGATTCCGGCTAAGAAGAAGAAGAAAGCTCCTACTGCTCCTCCTCCGGTTCATCCAGCCACTTCTGCTCCTGCTGCCTCTGTAAGAATTTTCTTCGCGTCACCACGCCTTTTTCTCTAAATCTTGTGTCTCATTATGTTGTTCGTCTCTTCAGTCTGAGGTGGCCAATCTATCGGGTATTCCCTCTGTCGATGTTGAAGCATTGGTACCCTTAGTTTAGACGTCCCCCTTTTGCAAGTCCGTCTTGAATCTTCAGCTGTTCTACCGGTTGCTGATCTAGCGGTGGCTCCTTCTGATCCCATCGTCGTTGCGGAACCAGAGCCGATGTCTGATTCGGCAGCCATGGAAACTGGATTGGCGGAAGAGGCCGCCGCTACTGATGATCCTGTTCCTTCGGCTATCGTCGATCCAGCCATTGCGGTCAATCTTCCTGAGGTATGATGATGCCTTTTTCATCAGCGGTGTCTTTTACTGTATTTCCTTCCCTTATCTTTCTATTGCCTGACTACAGTCTTTCGCCGATTTCTTCTCTTTTGACATCGGTGAGCTCATCATGGATGATGAGGCGGCTGATCCTAGGGTCTCGGCTATAGAGCCAATATCTGCAAATACCCAATCCATGCTGCTTGAAGCCCTGGATCTGCTTTGGGGACCAATCGATGCTCTGGTGGCTGACTCAGGACCCGTCAGGGCACGGCTCACCGAGATCTCGAACTTGCTTCCTCGACATCTTATGGAGGCTGTGACCCTAGAGACTTACCTTGAGGTCCATTGATTCCGCTTCGAGTGCCTTGAGGGGCAGATCGCGGCTCGTGCTCAACATCGCACGCAACAGCAAAACCTCAAGGATGACCGGATTGCTCTTGAGGAAAAGAAGGTTGCTCTTGATGCTCTGGCAGCCGAACCTACTGATGTTGAAGGTCAGATTGCTCATCTTCTTATTGAGGAAGCCGATCTGGCCTCTAGTTTGTCGGCGGTCCGCTCGCGCATTGCTTCCCTTCGCCAGCATCTATCGGCAATCCCCGAGAAGCTCGAAGCAGATCGGTGGGAGTTTGAGACCCTTGCTAAGGAAGTCCTCCATCATCTCCGTGGTTCGAAGCTTATTGCTGGGAGTGATGACAAAGATCGCCAAGAGCTAGCCGCCATTATTGGTCTTCGAGATCGCGCTGTATCTGCTCTTGTTGAATTCTTGGGTCTGAACGACAACTGAACATTTGCCCTCATTATAATTTGTCGTAGCACTTTGGTTTGCAATGCTCTGTGTTGATTCCGTGCTAAAGACGATACCCATGGTATCGGCTATAGATTGCGTTTGAAGGCGATACCTTCGGTATCGGCTGTTTAGTGTTGCTAAAGGCGATACTCCTGGTATCGGCTCATTGAATATTCTGTTTGCGTGCATCGGCCTGCAGGCCGATCAAGTCTCGATCCAGACACTCGGGTGGTATTTTTTCAATTACTTCATGTTTAGCGCTTTCACAAATTCTTCTCCTTCTAATGTTTTCAAAATATAGGCATTGCCTGGTATGACTCAGCTCACCTAATAGGGACTTTCCCAATTAGGGGACTATTTGCCGAACCGATTATCTTTAGTCCCGATCGGCAACACGAGCCTCTAGATTAAGTCAGTTTCCTCGAATACCTTGATCGATACCTTCTTGTTATAATGCCTTGCCATCCTTGCCTTATTCTCTTCTATTTTTCTGAGTGCGTGAAGCCAATTCTGTGCCAAGTCTTCTAACTCATCTGTCATTAGCCCGTAGTAATTATCGGTCGTTAACTCATTCTGAAGAGCAAGACATCTGGAACCGATGTTTGTTTCTCATGGATGGACGGCTTCATGCCCATAGACTAACTGATAAGGCGGCACTTGAGTTGACCCATGGCAGGCCATCCGATACGCCTATAAAGCATTAGCTAGAGTTGCATGCCACTTTTTAGACTGTTCTGCAATCTTGCATTTGATCAATTTTATTAGACTTTTGTTCGAAGCTTTGGCTTGGCCGTTTGCTTGTGAATAGTAGGGTGATGAGTTGAGTAACTTAATTCCTATGCTGATTGCAAACCACTGAAATTCCTCTGACATAAATACCAATCCTTGATCGGTGATAATCATTTGCGGAATCCCGAATCTATAAATAATGTGCTTCTTGATGAACTTTATGGCTTCCTGAGCAGTTACCTTTTTTAGGGGATAGCCTCTACCCACCTTGTAAAATAATCAGTGATTGCTAGTATAAACTTATGTCCCTTACTAGACGATGGGTAAATTTGCCCGATCATGTCTGTCCCCCAACCTCTGAATGGCCATGGCTTGACAATCGGGTTCATGGCCAACGCAGGGGCTCATTGTACGTTTCTGAACTTCTGGTAATCTTGACATTCTCTATAATACTTGAAACAATCCTTGAGCATCGTCGACCAGAAATAACCAGTGCGACACAGCAACCACTTCATCTTGTGGGCTGATTGATGAGTCTCACAGATTCCTTCGTGCACTTCGCACATCATGACCTTAGCTTCCTCCAAATTTAGGCACCTTAATAGGACCCCATCAATCGTCCGATTGTATAGTTCTTCATCCAGCAGTACGTACTTTAAAGCTTTATAGCGTAACTTTCTTGGGACCGATTGTGATGGGTTCCGGATGTAACTTACTATTTTGGCCCTCCAATCTTCAATATCGATATCAGTTATTTCTGCTTCGACTACTTTATCCGTCGGTCGATACCCTGATGCGGCTTGTGCCAGGTCGTTAGCTTCTAAGTTTTAATTTCTTGATACATGCGTCAATGATACCATTCTGAATCTCTTTAACAATTCCTGGCATTCTTCAAAATATATCCTCAAATTTTCGTCTTTACAGTCATATTCTCCAGAGAGTTGTTTGATCACCAACAATGAATCCCCCATGATTTCAATAGTATCAGCCTCTATCTTGGTCAACAGTATCAAACCTTTGAGGGTTGTCTCGTATTTGGCCTGATTGTTGGTGCAGTAGGGTTTGATAGTATAGGCAAATTCGAAACTTGCCCCCCGAGACGATATAATTACTAGCCCTATTCTGCATCCATGCCTGCAAACTGATCCATCAAAGAATAGTGTCCATGGTATCGGCTTCATGTAATCGGCTTTTTATCTCTGTGCTATACAATGAAGTCGGCGATGGCTTGACCCTTGACTGTTTTGGCTGACTCATATTGTAAGTCAAACTCTGTCAATACAAATACCCATTTACCAATCCTCTCCTTTAAAATTGAAGCCGATAACATGTACTTGATAACGTCAGCTTTGCATATAACCGTGCATTGCGCCAATAGTATGTAATGGCTCAATTTAGTGCAAGAAAAGTAGAGACACAAGCATAACTTTTCAACTGCGAGGTACCTTGTTTCAGCATCTAGTAATTGTCGACTTAGATAAAACACGACGCGCTCTT
>KE372724.1:182921-216003 GCA_000418225.1 Zizania latifolia | reverse complement strand
TGAATCAATACTGACCCGATGTTTACGTCATCGGCTGATATGTATATCTTATATGGTCTATCAGGTCATGGTGGGATGTATATCTTATATGGTCTATCAGGTCATGGTGGGAGTAACACGGGAGGAGCACTTAAATATCTCTTTATCTTGTCGAATGCTTTCTGATGTTTATCGGTCCAAACAAACTCCTCTCCTTCTTTCATCCTCAGCAAGGGCGTGAATGGTTCTAATTGGCCTGATAAGTTTGATATGAATCGACGAACAAAATTGATTTTGTCGATCAGCGACTGCAACTTTGTCTTGTTCTCCGGTGGTACTGTATTCTTGATAGTTTGGATAATGTTCTGACTTATTTCAATTCCTCTTTCGTGAACCATAAAACCTAGAAACTTCTTAGCCGATACGCCGAAGGCATATTTTTTGGGATTCGTGTGAAGACCATACTTATTTGCTCTTTCCAAAACTCTCCTCAAATCTGCTAGATGTCCTTCGTCGTTTTGGGATTTTAAGACCACACCATCAATATAGATTTCCACCAGAGAGTCGATTATATCATGAAATATATAATTCATTGCTCTTTGATATGTTGCCCCGACGTTGCTTAACCCGAAAGTCATAACGACCCACTCAAATAAGCCGATGGCTCCAAGACACCTAAATGCGGTCTTTGAGATATCCTGTCCTGTCATGAATATTTGATTATACTCAGCATTCCCATCTATAAAGCTGATGATCTTATACCCTAAAGCTGCATCGACTAGTAGATCGGTTATCGGCATCGGATATTCGTCTTTAGGTGTAGCTTTATTTAGATCTCTAAAATCTACGCATACTCTCAATTGACCATTCTTTTTTCATACTGAGACTATATTTGATATCCATTCTGCATACCGGCATGGTATTATAAAATTCGTTTCATATAGTCTTGTGATTTCAGTCTTTATGTGAGGATATATTTCTGGCTTGAATCTCCTCTAACTTTGCTTCACCGGCCGAAACCCCTTCTTTATCGGGAGCCGATGTTCTATGATCGATCGGCTTATTCCGGGCATCTCGTGGTACTCCCAAGCAAAAAAGTCCCGAAACTCTTTCAATAAATCAACCAATTTCTCTTTTATGGACGAAAGCAATTTGGCACTAATGTACGTCGGCCTTGGCCTGTCTCTAGGTCCAACGTCCACCTCCTCTAATTCATCGGCCGACATGAATCCTTTTTCGAGCTTACCTTCTTCATCGTCTATCTCTCTAAATACGGATCCTGACCTGAATCATTTCGCTGATCGGCTGGAGGCCAAGATCCGACACCCTTAAAAAATTCCCCTCCCAGACTCATCCAGAAAGGCAATCCATGTTCTCAAAATCGAGTGCGTCAGCTGTGGATATGGCAACTGATCTGTCAGCCTGAATGATTTCAACTTGATCACCTTGCCACTGCAGTAAATTTTGGTGCATCGTAGAAGGAACACAACAATTGACGTGAATCTAGTCCCTTCCCAGCAAGAGGCTATATGGACCTTTACCATCAATTACGAAAAACATGGTTGATAGTGTTTTTCTTCCGACCGTGAGCTCAACGTTCAAGGCTCGTTTGGCGTCTGATAAATTATCACCAAAGTCTTTTAGCACCATATTGATCTTTATTAAATCATCATTGACCTTACCAAGCTTACGGAATGTAGAGTAAGGCATTATGTTAACGACAGCCCCTCCATCAACCAACATCTTCGATATCGGCTTTCCGTCCACGTGCCCCTTGATATACAAAGGCATCAAGTGCTGATGCTCATCTTCTTTCGGCTTTTCAAATGTTGCTTGTTGTGGTTGTAGCAATAATTGTGCAGCCGATTGTTCCTCCTCTTCTTCACTGTCCGATGCAGGCGCCCTATATTGTGCTGGTAATATAAAAACCATGTTTATCTCCATCGGTTTGTCTTCTGTATTGACTTTCTTCTTCAGGCGCTATTCTTTTCTCATCCATTGTTTGCTTTACTTCCTTGTACTCACCCATTAACTGCTCCCGATGCCTCTGCCATTGGAGCCTCCTCTTCTGACTCCATGTTAAACCTTCCGGGCACCATCGGGGTTTTTGTATAGGGTTTTGATCTCCTTGCCATCTATTTTTAATTTGAACGTGCCAATTGTCCAATGTTTCTTGCTCAGGCGACCCTAGACGGTCCTTTATAGGTACTCTTTTCTTTGGGGGCTAGTTCTCGGAACTAATATCACTCTGATTAATCTTTTCAGCGCATTCCGAATAATCCTTAATTGATGGGAGCCTCATATTATTTTTCCAGCAAAAATAAAAAAGGTGCACTCCTAGTGAGGATCAATCTTCTTTTTACGCCCATATGGTATGGCATGTTGTTCCCTTTCATAGCGCCGATGAGCCTTGACATGATGCCTCAGAGTTTGGCTTCTATCAGCGTGAAAACTGGGTGAGCTGATGTGCACCATGTTCATTGGGAAGGGATTTCCGTCAATCTTCATCGGTTTTGCTGCTTCATCAAACTTTATTCTTCCTTGTTCAACGGCGGACTGGATCTGTTGACGGAAAACATTACATTTATTTGGACTATGGGACCCAGTGTTATGCCATTTATAATATTTTCTTTTCTTCAGTTCTTCCGCCGATGGAATTATGTGATTTGGCGGGAGTTGGATCTGCTTTTCCTTTAGAAGCAAGTCAAAGATTTTGTCCGACTTATTGATTTCAAAATCATATCTATGTTCTTTCTCGGTGACTTTAACACATGGGCATGTAATTGTTTTCTTCAACCTGGCCCACTCGGCTAAGGCGACATCGCCATCGGAGTCCTCTTGCTCTGAATCCGATGGATAGAACTATACTTGCGCTACTCGCTTCTGTGTCTTCTCTTTTCGTATTTTTTGGAACCGGCTTTCATGGACCGATACCCTTTGCGCCAAATGTGATAGGCTGTCAAACTCTTGAGATGAGAACCTCTCCTTGATCGGTGGTAAAAGGCTTTGGAATGCCAATTCGGCCAATTAGGCGTCGGTTAGGCTGAGGCTATAACATCGGCTTCTCACATCACGGAAGCGTTGAATATAATCTGGTATTGATTCATCCATGCACTGTTTTACGGCTGTTAGGTCCATCAATTTCATCTCCTGGATTTCGGCGAAGAAGTACTTGTGGAATTGCTTTTCTAAATCGACCCATCCCTTAATCGAGTTTGATGGTAATGAAGAGAACCAAGAGAAAGTTGATCCAGACAAAGATAACGGAAAAAACCTCACTCCGAGAGCCTCTTCAGCCGATGCCTCTCCACGTTGTGCGAGAAAATGGCTGATGTGCTCGACTGTTGATGTACTGTCTTGGCCAGAAAACTTTGAGAAATCTATAACCCTGTATCTGTTTGGTAGTGGCACCCTGCCGATCCAATCTGGATACGGATGCCAATACATATAACTTTGTTCTTTCGGCTTGAGCCCAAACTGATCTCTCATGATCTCTGCGATCTTGAAGGAAAAATCATCCTCTTTTGGCGCCGAATAATGTGCACCGGAGTTGTTGCTCTTTCTTGATGCTGATAACTATTTTGCCGTGGGGGCCCGTAATAAGCCGTAGAATGATACCCTGGCGGAGGTGCACTCGCCAGAGGTTAATATGCCTAAGGTAACGTCCCAGTCGACATCAAAGCTGGTGGTATCAAACTTGGTACCGTATTACGTTTTAACTCGTATGTCACTGATGGTGGAATATCTGTTATCGGCGGAGGAATGGTTGTCATCGACGGAGGTGAACTTAGGATCACGGGTGCCGATGACCTCTGCTAAAAATAGCCAGGCCCTTGGGGTAACTCCTGAGCGATGGAACCGTTTACCATCTTTTTGATTAACCCGCGCAGAGTATTCACCAAAACACCAGATTGATTAATCAGTGCATGGCCAACTGTTTCGTTGACTGCATCTTGAAATGATCTTTGCGGGCTCTGACTGCTGGACTCGGCCTAGAAAGATGGAATCGGCAGTTGATTCTTCTGGATCGTCCCTTGCCAAGTCATACTGAAGGATTCTAAATACAACTTCTGAAAATCTGTAACAATCTGTTGTACCTCTTCTCGTTGTTCATTGGTCAAAAGTTCCAAGGTGACCGGGATGACAACACTCTTGTTCTGTTTAACTTCCTTCCCGGCCATGACGCCGATGAAGAAAACCAATCTAGTTATAAAATCGTCCCACCAGGCGTGCCAAGAAAGCGTGTTGACACAAATATCGCAGGTATTCCTACGTCTTCACACTCAAAGGCCTAGGAGTGTCTGCTTAGCTCCAGTGCAGGTCCTAAATAACCCAAAGGTATCAGTAGGCGTACCAGTCAATTTGACCCTACAATTGACAAGGAAACATATATGAGATGTCCTAACGCTATCGGCGATAGCCCATCGGCATCGACAACGATAGCACACATGAGAATCATGATTCATCAAGATAGATCTTTGTGAAACAATAAACCCTGCCAATCGGCTCTAGTAACATAACTCAAAAAATACCGATCTCTATAGTTTGAACTAAACCAATACAGCGTAAAGATAGGTCATTAAGAGCGTAAAAATCATGATAAACCCAATTAACAGAGTGATAGATAATTTGTCGGCTAAAACTCCAACGAACGTCGTTTTAATACATCGAGCCAAATCGTCCCGTATGTGACCCCGCCAATGCCACGGATCGAACTTAACAGAGGCAGCGTGCCGTTGCCGATTGACATACGATCTAATCCAATTTGATGAGTTAAATAGCCGTGATTGGCAAATACAGAGATCCAATCTATAGAGCATGACAAAAGAATAATAATCAATGTATTTAACCGATAACTAGCAAACCTATTCTATCTGATCATAGTATCGGACTCAACCGAGAAAGCCATGAACACATGAATCGATTTATCAATGGGCTATCTCCGTCGAAGCTAGAGAATGGACTCAACCGATGCAGCCATAGCCTCGGTGGAGAATCGTCCTAATGCTACATACCTAATAGTTGACGATGCACCGAAGGATTTGATTAACTGAATTACGTGTATTTATGATGGCCACAGGCTTACATATTTATAGCCGGGTTGACACGTCATCTAAAGATAACGTAGAATCTTAACTGACTCAATTATTTATTAACTAAATGAAAACTAATAATGAAGTGTCAGCGCATGCTGCATGTGACTTGTCTTCGCCTGTTAAAGCATCCATCGTCGGCCCATCGACTCTTTGTCGCCCCGTGCTCCTGACTGATGATGCGCCGGTCCAAATTCCAGTGTTAACAGGTATACCAATTCGCCAACTTGGAACTCCCAAAATGAACACTTGTGATCTGTATACTGCTTCATATGGTTCTGAGCATGGTACAACTGACGCTTAATCAGTTCTACAAACAGTTGACGATCCTTGATAAACTCTTGTACTTCAGCTCCATCCAGAGAATTCACTTTATCCAAATCCACCGGAACAAAGTTATATGAAGGATCGGTACCGTAAACAACTTTGTGAGGAGAATAACCAAAAGATGTGTGAAAGCTCGTATTGTACCAGTATTGAGCCAATGGTAACTAGGTAGCCCACTTGCTTGGAGAGGAAGCTGTAGCACAACGCACGAACATCTCGAGACACTAGTTCACACGCTCAGTCTGACCATCTGACTGAAGGTGGTACACAGTACTCAAATGCAAAGGCACAACCAACCTCTCGAACAGGAGCTGCCAGAACTGACTGGTAAAAATACGATCACGATCCGACACAATCGATTTGGGAAGTCCATAGAGCATCACAACCTTGTCTAGAAATAACCGAGCAACTTGAGTAGCTAAATATGGATGCTTCAAAGGAAGAAAGTGTGCGAACTTCAAAAATCTGTCGACAACAACCAGCACCACATTGTAACCACCAGAGAGGTAAACCCTCAATGAAATCCATAGAAACGTCCTGCCACATACCATTTC
Source organism: Zizania latifolia (assembly GCA_000418225.1). Taxonomy (NCBI): domain Eukaryota; kingdom Viridiplantae; phylum Streptophyta; class Magnoliopsida; order Poales; family Poaceae; genus Zizania; species Zizania latifolia. The sequence continues at coordinate 210,050 of KE372724.1, read as the reverse complement.
GAATCGACAATGGCTGTAAGAGACTAGGGGACTTACACAACTCATGTTTTGCCTTCTGACAGACAGGACATTGTTTCACAAAATCATGTACTGACAACTTCAACCCTGGCCAAGTGAACAACTTGTGAACCCTTTGATAAGTAACTTGAGCACCAGAATGTCCCAAATGGCGGAAGAATGAAATACTGCAATAATCCTAGTTTGAACAGCCGAATTGGAGCCCACCCAAATTTTCCCATGTTGCAGGATTAGCCCATCTTTCAGTGTAAAACCTTGAGCTTTGACATCCATGGCATATGTATTAACAATTTCCTGCAGCCATACTGGTTGAACTGTAGTAACCGAATTGAGCTGAAAATAATGTCCTACTCGAGACAATTCATCAGCAGGAATGTTATCAGCTCCTCTTTTGTACTGGAACTTATACTGCAAGCCGATCAACTTGGTCATGGCCTTCCTCTACAGATCTGAACCCAACACTTGAGAATCCAAATGACAAAGTGATTGGTGGTCACTATGTATGACAAATGGTCCTTGAATCAAATACGAACGCCACTTGTCGATGGCCATAAGAATAGCTAAGAACTTCTTCTCGTATATGGATAGTTTTCAGTTTTGAGGCCCGAGTGCTTTACCGTAAAATGCAATCGGATGCTCGTGTTGCATCAATACTGCACTCACACCTATAGCACACGCATCGGTGGCCAACTCAAAAGGAACATTGAAATCAGGTAAACTCAAAACTGGGGCAGAGATCATGGCCTGTTTCACATTGTCAAAAGCTTCTTGAGCTTGAGCAGTCCACACAAATGGAGCACTCTTTTTCAGCAAGCTAGTTAGGGGCTTGGTGAGAATGCTATAATTTTTGACAAACTTTCTATAGTACCCTGTAAGGCCTAGAAATCCACGAAGGTCAGTGAGATTAATTGGTACCGGTAGGAAAAAAAAGGAGTAGAAACGGACGAAAATAGGTGCTACCATATCCGTTTCCTTATTTTTTAACGAAAACGGAAACGAAAGCAGATATTTCAGAAACGAAAACAGAAGCGAATAGTATCGAAAACGAATACAGATCGAATAAAAATGGACACGGATACAGATTACATATATGTCGGAATACAAAGTATCAAACTCATAAATCATAACACATGGATTCTTAATAGAAATAGTTTAAAGTTCCAACTTTCATTATTTAATCCTTCATCATTCCAACGGTGGTGCTGCAGGGACTAAACGCTAGCTACAAGAACACTAAAAAATAAAAAGGATGCTACGGGCTAGGACAATGTGTGAAGCTAAAAATAGTTTGATCTGTTACAGTGAACTGGAAGGGAAAGAATCAAGCTGATCAGCGAGCCGGCCCGACGGCGACGCAGCTGTAGGTGACGGCCTGCTGGGCGCTGGGCGCTTGCTGTTATGCGTGGTGAGGTGTCGAATGGGGAATGGCCGAATGGATAACAGCTAGGGTTCACGTGCTAATGCAAATTGCAAAGCATGGCTAGGCCGATTTGGGTTGATGACGTGATGGCCTTGATGCAAATTGCAAATTGCCGGCTGTTTCCTGGGCCAGTGTGGCGGTGTGGGCTGTGGTCTAAGAACGAAATATGAGTTAAGAAGGAGAGTTGGCTGTGGGCCTACGAATGCTGAAAAATTCCTTATGTGAAATATCCGTTGCGGTATCCGTTTATGTGAAATATCTGTTGCCGTATCCGTTTCCGGTGGAAATCGTCGTTCCGTTTTTGATTCCGTTTCCAAACAAAAAATTCCGTATCCATTTCCGTTCCAAAAAATTCCGTTTCTGCTTCTGTATAAGCCTCTTCGTTTTCGTTTTTTCTTGGAACGGACTGAAACTTTCTACTCCGTTTTCATCCCTAGGTATCGGCCACTGTTTCAGTACTGTCACCTTACTTTTCTTCACAAATAACTGATGTTGAGACAAAGTTTGTAATACCTGAGTTAAGTGAGCCATATGATCCATTTGCTATATATTAGAATACCGTCCATAAAAACCAACACAAACAACCAACACAAACTTGCACATATATGCAGTGAAGATGGAGTTCATGAGGCACTGAAATATAGCCGGTGCGTTGGTAAGACCAAACGGCATAACCCAAAAATGAAAATAGCCATGATGTGTTTTGAAAGTCGTTTTCTCTTCATCACCCTCCTTCATTCGTATCTGGTGATACCCACTACGAAGATCCAACTTAGAGAAGTAAACTGATCTGGCCAATTCATTTAGCAAATCATCAATAACCGGGAGGGAAAACTTGTTTTTAATGGTAACCGAATTCAGCTTACGATAATCGACACAAAATCGCCAAGTATGGTCTTTTTTCTTGACCAATAGCACTGGGGAAGCAGAGGGGCTCATGCTCAGCATCACCAAACCAGCCTCCATCACTTCCTTGACCTGTTTTTCTATTTCGTCTTTTTGTGCCGGTGAATATCGATAAGGTCGTGAATTCACTGGTGCAGTGCCCGGCAACAACGAAATAGCTTGATCAAAAGCATGACGGGGAGGTAAGGACATAGGTGTTTGAAACACATGCTCAAACTGAGACAAAATGTGCTGAACTTCAGGTAATACCTCTATGGATTGTTCTGGAATATCAGCCTGAACCAAAGTGAAAGCCCATACTTCATTGCCTTTATGCTACTTGCAGAACTGATCCAAATTGACTGTAGCAAGTTCACCAAGCCAATAGGGCAACACTCCCTATAGGGTAACAGCATGACCCTTATATTGAAATGACAATAGCTTGTGTTCCCAGTCACACTGCATTGGACTGAACAGTTTTAACCAGTCCATGCTGAGTATGGCATCGTAACCAGCTAGTTCAAGCACTTTCATATCATACGAAAATGTAAGTCCTTGAATCCACCAAGAGAAGTCAGGAAGACAGGAATGTGTTAGTCACATTGTAGTATTTTACCGTTAGCCACTTTGACAGACATAGGTACCATCTTATGAACTGACAGAGGCAATCCAAAAATAAAATTAGCACTGACAAAACTGTGAGAACTGCCCGAATCAACCAAGATTAACATCTGTTTCTTATGGACTAGAGCTTGTAAATGAATAGTAGATGCTGATTCTAACCCATCCATAGCTTGTACAGATAAATGAACATTCACTTCAGCCTCAATTTCGCCACCGACAACAACATCAAGTAATTCATCTGACAAAAAGGGTTCAGCAACAATTTCTACAGCATATACCTGAGCAAGAGCCTGAGGAACACATTGATGCTGAGGTGTATACTTCTCACCGCATTTAAAACATAAACCATGTATCATGCGATACTCTTTCAACTGTTGTGTCTTCCATAAATCCCCGGGCTGCAGTTTAGCTTCATCAACAGTTTTAGCATTGAAAACTCCTTTAGCAGGCCATTTCTTCTTAACATCCACACTGTCAGCCACCCCTTCCCGAGCCAAGGCCAAGTGAAACGCTTGTGTCAACGAGCTGGGAAGCTGAGACTCAACGTAAATACAAAGATCGTCCTTTAAACCCAGAACAAACTGGCTGACCACCCAAACTTCACCCACTGCAGCATTGTCATACACCCGAATGTGATACAACAGTTGATCGAACTGGCTCTTATACTCCTCAACCGAACTAGTCTGACACAAACGAAGCAGTTCATTCATTTTCAACCGTGAAGTATTAGTATCAAACTCTAGCATGATAGCTTGACAGAAATCCTTCCAAGTGTGAGGGCCAAAATTTTGCTTCCAAACCTTAAACCAATGCACAGTATTACCTTTCAAGTTCAGAGAGGCAACAAGAACTTTGAAGATAGCCGGTATTTGATACATGTCAAAGTAGGTTTGACATTCATCCACCCATAGGCTAGCATTCTCACCATGAAACTTAGGAAAATCCATCTTCAGCATAGAGTTTCTGCGTGGAAATGCCTCACCCCCAAATTGGCCACCATCCAAACCCTCTATTGCCAGCCCAACAGAAACACCATACTCAGGAATTTCAGAAGTACTCACCCCGATCGGCGGTCTTGCAGGCACTGCAACGGCTGGAGGTCTCGTCCGACGCATGGCTTGAGCAACTTGCATCTGATCATGTTGAAGATGGCCATTAGACTCCATACACATATCTACCTTAGTCCGCACATGATCCATTTGATCACCTTGATGTTCGAGCCACTCACCTTGTTGCTCTAGCCGGAGATCAATTTGAGTTAACTTGTCCTGCATAAACTCCATGCTGATCACCTTACTAGCCAAGCCATTCACCGTCTGTATGATTCTCTCTTCCATTGCCTCAATTACTTGCCGGACCTGGAGAGATTGCTTCGCTAGATTTGTGCGCCACCAAGTTGATCATCTGAACTCGCTCAGGAATTACAGGTCCGATGTGGAACCAAACCCAGCAGTAGGGATTTTACCATCCAATCACTTTGCCGCTCAGGATCACGACCTCTGATACAAGTGTTACACTCTAACTCCTGCGATCAGCAAAGTTTGCCGGAATTGAGAGAACAACTGAGAGAACTTGGAGAAGGGGAAAGAAGCAGTAAACATATTTCTATTTTCTTTGTCGTATTCCCTACAGTGTTTTCTGTTGCTTACATATAGCTCTCGCCTCTGTTCTGTGGGCCAATACTTATGCACGTTTAGAGATTATACGCCAGTTAGAGATGTCAATGGGGACCCATTTTCCGATTCCTCGCGAGGAAATTTTCTATTAGGAGTCAGTTATAGTACCTATTTATTACTCGCGGGAAATTATAGAGATTATTCCTGATATGCCACTGAAAAGTCACCCGGTTCTATATTTGCCACTGGATGTCTCACTGAGCTAGTGATAAATATGGAACCAGGTGAACTTTCAGTAGCAAATATAAAACTTTCTCGAAATTATACGGGGGAAGATTAATCCCCATCGGATTTTGCGGGGTGGGTATGACCCTCCACTCTCTATCCCCGCTCCCCGCAGAGACCCGCTTTGGCTCATAAACATAAGGCCCAACCCAATAGCCAGATATAAATATCACTTAAACACTAATCTTTTCTTTCCCCATTCCTGTATTCCTGCCTCACACCGTCACATGCTGCAACCGATTCAACTCCCTTCTTCGGTCCTCCCTGCCAGAGGCCAACGGCGAAGGCGCCAGGAGAGCTGTCACTGATGCAATCAAAAGCAGCAGCCATAACTCAAGGAAGCATGGATGGAGACATTGGTATTGCTAAGAGAAAAGTTTTTATCAACTTTTTAACTTGTAGTTGATATTTTTATAATTACAGTTGATCAACAAACATAAAAATTAAATGGTAGATTCAATGAGCAAGATATAGAGCTTCTCACTTTGTGTATTTTTTTAACTAGCGATTCATTCAACTCGTTGAAAATTGATGATCTCTAGTTTAAAAGTTGTACCGTACTGATTTTATTAAGCAAGAAAGAACCACTTTGAATTATCAATTACAACATTATAAACTTGATTTACCTACAAATCTTAAGTTTTAGAATTTAACAACCATTGTTGATCTTTGTCGTTAGTTAGCGAAAACATAACATTTACCTTTTTCATTTAGTTGATTGCTTTGTTTCAACTATTATAGTAAATGATAATCATAATTTTTTCTTGGTAGGTTGATTCAACTTATTCTAACTATGCCAGTTTCAACAACAACAACAACAACAAAGTGTAACTTTTCTATAGTAAAACTTGTTAAGACCATTTTTTGAAATGAGATGGAAGATACTCCCTCCGTTGTAATATATAGCCATTTCTAAGCTTGAGCACTAGTATTAAGAAAAGTGGTAGAAAGACATTAGTACCCTTCATTAATATTTGGGAATAGATAAGGTGTGGGGCTCACTGTAGGTGAAATAAGTAGTATTGATAGGGGTATTATATGAAGTTTTGGAAAAAAATTCAATTTTAGAGTTAGATGTCCTAATATTTAGGACAAAAATTGAATGCTAGAATTGGTTATATATTAGGACAAAGGGAGTACATTCCTAAGAAATTACTTAATAATTTATATTAAGAAGATTGTAATGAAATTTACCGTGAATAAACTTATCAATAAATTTGAACATTGAAATAAAACATGTTAGTCTTTTTAACCTTCACTTACTTACACTTAGATTTTGTATATCACAAAACTGTCAGACTTTTTAATTAAAATAATTTGACATAATTAATAAAAAATTTCCATGTTATACCCCGTGCATTGGTCCGATGTTTCCTATCCAAACCTTGGCTAAGAGCAAAGTTTTTCTCAAGTTTTTACCTCATTGAAATAAAACATGTTAGTTTTTTAACCTTCATTTACTTACACTTAACTATCATATTTTTGAATTAAAAAATTTGACATAATTAATTATTAATTTTCCATGTTATACACCGTGCATCGGAAAGATGTTTCCTAACCCAAGCTTGGCTAAGAGCAAAGTTTTTCTCAAGTTTTTACCTTGTGCGCATTACCACCGAATCCAATCACATAGTTAGATGAAAGCTGTTAGTAGATGAAAGCTGCTGCGAACACGAACCACAATTCTGTAGCGTGTTTATGGAGGAGCCCACAAAGCAGCAATTGGTCCCAGTATCAAAGTACAATCAGCTAAAATTATAAACAGCGTAGCAATTACGACGTAAATCGAGAGTGACAAGATACAGTATAGTCACAGCTATTGAATCGCCGGTCACATACAGAACATTTTGCTGTCACCATTTACAGTGAGAGTGGTCGTAGGTCTGTTTTGGGAGATTCTGGAACTGGGGAAATCTCAGAATCTGAATATCTACAAAACGGTCTAAATCTTGCTTCAGCTTATCGAACTCAATAACTGCAGAATCTGAAAACAAACTCAGAAACATCAATTTCTCCAGATTCTCACCAACTGTTTCTCAGACTTTCCAAGCTGGCCCTTAGATTCTTGGCCTAACCCTGCGGCCACCGGTATCACCACCATCTGAGAGCTGCGCCCACACACTCTGGCTCTTGCCGCCACTACTGCACTCCTCTTCACACCCAGCAAGAGTTCTCAGTATCTCGGACTGAAGCGACGGGCAGTTGTCCTTGAGGTAATCAAACCCTTCAGTCCGGATTACAGCTGCAGAGACATAAGGGTATCTGGAATGTTATGGAACTTTATGAACATAATTGTATCCAGAAAGCAACCAAAACGTCAAAAACTCAATTGATGGCATGTGGAACAGTGGAAGCAGTAATTTTCTAGGCACTGGTAAAAAATGGAAACTGCTGACCAAAAACTAGGTACCGCTCATCTAATAATATTGTTCTCCACTTGCAAACTTGATCACTATCATAATATAGCATAGCAAGCCTTATTAGTCAAGTATAACCAGCTACAGACGACTAAAAGCAGCATTCCAGCTCGAGTGCATACATAGACTTATGTCTCATGTCCTCTATTTCTATGTAGATACAACCCATTAAATGCATCTATTGCAATAAATCTGACATGAGAGTGAGCCATGTCATCTTAAATTAAGCTGACTGTTGGATCTTACTCATATTCATCTAGATTTGCCTGTAATTATCCTAGGTTAAATCACCAAGTTGCAACCATGCTTTCATTGAAGACGTTGGACCCATCACCACTTCGTTGACCTGTCAGCCCATCGCCAATTCCCTGCCATCATGCATCCCACCATGAGCAGCAGATTACATCTCTTATGTTCTGAAACTGTCATGTGTTTCCTCCATACAGCCGTACTATAATTGTCGTGGGCATCCAGAGAGTCCATCCATGAAGCAGCCCCATTACTATTGTTAGTTACTTTCCCTTTACTCCGAGGACTATATATATCAGCCCGTCTCTATGGTATAATTCATGAACTCCTTGATTTGCAGCTAGATTACTCCCCATGATAGGACATCGATACATTGCCCTGCACCTTTTACCCTTCAATCTCCTGCACCTTTTACCCTTCAATCTCACCGCCTGCATCTGCATTCTCTATTTGGTTTTAACACGATACATCCATTAGGTTACATGATATAACTGGCATGATGATTCATTTGTTTGATAGATGGAATAGCACATGTAGAGATATGATGGATAGCCGTTTATCTCCTTCAGAGAAGTTAAGGTTTCTTTTTCATGCTGTTTTTGTTGTGTTGATCACTCAATTTTGTTTCGTTTGATTCCCCATTTCACTTTTAGATCCAACATACTTTACTAAGTGGGTCCACATTGTGGGGCAGGGATATTTGTGTGTCCCATGAAATTCATCTTATTTATGGATTTGCTGATTTTTTCTGTTATTCTTAGGTGTTTAGAGAGGTCAATGATCTTTTAACAGCTTGCTTTATACTGCATGGCTTGTTACGATGGTATGCTAATGTTATACTATCAAATGACTGTTTATGCCAATAATCTTGGACAGGGAAGTTTCACAAACATTAGATCATATGTATCCAGGCTTAACAAGGTGTCGCCATGGCGACAAGGCGGTCCTGGGGGCTAAGACGTCCCACCACCTTAGCCCACCTTAGCCCCTCGCCTTGCTGCGCCAGCCCATTGGGGAGAGAGCAGCGACCTAGATGGCACATCAAGAGCGATCTAGGTGGCATGGGATCTTGCCATGGGATCAAGCCCTCGAGGATGAGGGAGGGAGACGGGAGAAATGGTGCTCACCCTGAAGGCGACCATCTTCACCAGCGTTGCCGAGGTCACTGGGCAGGGAGGCAACAGGTGTGTTGTGGTGCCCTAAGATGGTGGCAGAAGGTTTTTGCGGGATCAGGGACTTTATAAGAGTTTGAAGATGGGCACAGAGAGAGGTGGTGTAAAATCCTAATGGGCTGGGAAAGCTGAATTTTGGGCTGGATATACTATCAAGGGCCTAAAGCCCATTATGTAGTAAGTCCGATGCATATAGCCTCCACTTATTTTCTTTTATTTTCTTTGAAAGGGCGAAATGCAGTCTAAGCATGTTAGTGTCTATAGATCTGCCAAGCAGATGGCATTCCATTCCATTACACTAATACAATATTAGCTCATGGGCAGAATGAGATTTTTTGCAGAAAACCAGCTCATCTCTTCTTTCATTTTGTAAAGCATCACAGCGCCGCCTCGCCTTACGCCTTACTGCTCAAAAGGTAAAAAGGTAGTCGGGCGCCTAGCCTAGCCTTACCGCCTTAATAGCTATGTACACATCCTTCTGATGTCTAATGGCGCATATTTGGTAAACAAAGTGTACATGATGAATGATGATCAGATATACAAAGGCAAAAGATGGGTTATATAGATCCATAGATTTGTTATCCATGATCAACCTTACTCTATTTGATCGGTTGTTTAATTTTTCATGTAGTCATAAATTATGTGTATACAAGATGAGTGTTGCAAAGCAAAATTGACATCTAACTTTTCTTATGTCTCTCTCACGTCACTGTAGCAATATGCAGGCCTTTGACTAGTAAATGAATAGTAATTGCTCCTTACTTAACAAGTTTCAGGTATTTAACTCTGTATCACAAATAGAACAAATGCAACAAAAGACACCAGAAAAATGTGGAGCATGCACATATGCTACCCACAATGAATTATGGGGAGCTTTGAAACAATTTCTGACCAGTTCTTTCTTTCAACATTCTCTAAGCTGCCAAAGAAAAAAAATGAAAAATCCTGAAAACATGAAACAGTGCTGGTATAAAGAATGTGTTGTCGAAAGTATAGATACTAAAACGCCGATGCCTCATGCAAACTGTACTTGAAAACATGGAAGCATCATAGATGGAAGGAAAAAGTTCAAATTACTACCCTGAACTATCGCAAAAGTTTAAATAACCCCCTGAACTATAAAACAGTTTAATTGGCCCCCTAAATTCGAAAACCAGTTTACTGTGTAACTTTTAGCGCCCCGCCTCGCTGGCCGCCGCACGGGCGCCGTCGTGCCGCCCCTTGCCGTGCGTGCCCTGGCCTCTGCCGCTGCGCGGGCGTCGTGAAACAGAGCAGGCAGGCATTCCGGCATTTCATCAAACACTTTGCGTGCAAAAATAAGCCAGCTCAGCACATGACATGTCATCCACGTCAGCGAAAACCGCCGTTCCGCTGTCCACGTCAGCGAATCCGCTCAAAAAGTTGAACAGTGAACTAGTTTTGAAATTTTCGGAGGCTGTTTAAACGGTTTTATAGTTCAGGGGGTTATTTAAACTTTCACGATAGTGCAAGGTAATAATCTGTACTTTTTCCTAGATGGAAAGATGCACATTTCCACAACTGTAAATAAACAAGAAATTTTAATCGAAAGGAATTTTTCCATGGCAGAATGACTAAACAAGTGAAAACACTTCTGCGCACAGGACCAAGACTTATTAATTGAACCAAATCAAGATATCTTGCAGATGTATTCATTTGTTTCCACAGACCCACACTGAAGCATTTTGACTGACATGAATTAGGCACCAAATATTGGGCACAGGTTGCAACGAATGTAAACCTAATCACTTGTGAAAGTATGTCACCTACCTGAAAGGTTTTCTGCAGCAAATTTTAGGCAAACAGCTTTAAGCTCCATTGCATGGTGACGATCAGCCAATGCTAGAGTGCTTGCAACTGTAGTTACAGAAATGCCTTTGCACAAGTAAGATTCACATAGCAATCTTAGCCTTGATAAGTCATACTTGTCTGCTGCAGCTAACAACTTCGCTGCCAACGTGTCAAAGATAGAGCCCTCAGAACTTGATGCATTCAACTCGTTATCATCAACGAGGGTATCTCTGTATATGAAATGAAGCATTGCCTGCAAAGAATATCCACATCTAGTAAGCTTATCCTGAACTTCTCAAGCTACAATGGAAATATAAATTCAACATAAGAAAAAGGAACAAACCTTGAAAACCTTCGGCTCCATATCATCAATAACAATCTCTTGTAGCTCATCACTCCTCCCATCAGCCTCGTTCTTCTCCCCATCCCATACAGCATTGAAAAATTTAGATCTAAATAGGGAGGACCGTGCAGCCAACACCAATTTATGGGCATGAAATCTCTCTCCCCCCACATTAAGAATAACATCAACCCCTTCATGATTGTCCAAAAGCATACCAAAATGATAGCCTATATCAGAGTCTGGAACCTGGATAGAGTGTGGTCTGTAGTAATCAATAGTTGACACCACAACACCCACAGTGCAATTTATCTTCAAGCAGTCGTCTTTCAAAAAGTCCGACGTCTCAAGGGCAGTTCGCCGAAAGAACCGTTTGTATCCCCTGAAAGAAAGCAGGAGGAAAATGAACTTGATTATCATAAGATGCTAAGATATCATACTAACAGATGCACAGTAAAGTGTATGTTTAAAAGGCGAGAATGCACATAACTGTTCTGTGCACAACTTCTGTTTCCACATAGAAAGTAAAAGTCACTAATCCTTTCCGTTTTTCAATTTGCAAGGTGAACAAATCAGATAGATGCCTTTGCAACTTATATCTAACATACCAGTATAGCATAGGAGTCTCGCCTTATACATTTCTATAAAATGGTATCTGTCGCTTCAATTAGTTTCAAAAGTAAGAAACTGAAAAAATAGTGAACTGTTGGTATGCATCTAAGCTAATACAAAAACCAAAATAGCTGATATCTGATTGCATGAAAATCATTCCATGATCCCCTTGATAGTAGCTAATGAATACATAAAAATGTTCAAGCTGTATGCATGCAAGAAGAATTAAAGGTTGTTTTGTATAGCTCAACCCACTAGCCACAAGGCAAATACACTTCCACACAAATAAATTCCAAGGATCCAAGCTCATAGTATGAAATCCAGGGACATCGAACAACAGAGGTATCACGTGAACTGAACACTATCAAATAACAATTTGCATGTTGGCAGCATGAAATATTTTTAGGGGTGACTAGGCCAATAGAAGAAGGGAAGTTAGACTAGCCAATGAATTATATATAAACCATCAGAAGGTGACTACTTCAAGGCATCCTTCTTCTGAAACACAAGGTCTACAAACTCTACTGCAAAGGGCTGATGGTTGCATCAAATCCACTATCAAAATGACTACATGTTGTATTGCATATAACAAACTATTACAACCTAACATAACAGTATAATACTGAACTCTACCGTATTCTCACACAATCATACTATGATCAGAATTCAGAAGTGGAAATAGGCTTATCCTAATGGAAATCATTCACAATGGTTAAGAGAAACAACCACCTCAGGATGCAGTCAAAGTATTAAAGAACTACTTATTCAAGTAATCTTTTCATAGTTATATATAGGAAAACAAATTCAGTAAGTTTGTTCCAGATTAGAACTAACTGACTGAGAATGAATATAAAGCAGTCTGGTTCAATATGATATAGACCAATAGAACTAGCAAAAGTGCTTGAGCATGACAATACTAAAATAGTTTCACTTCATGAGATACAACATGCATCCCCCTACATTGCTTTCAAACAATAAAATTGATCAGCCAAAGGACACGCTTCTACCAACAAAAATCTCAACAAAATTAAATTGAACCAATAGTAGGAAAAGAAAACACCATTCCAAATGGCTATACTACGACAATGGCAAGGTATGGTGCTCAATTACACCAAAATTTTGGCACACGGGCAACAAAACCAGCCAACCAAAAAAACCGAAACCTACTCAAATAATAACCTGCCATAATGTCCCTATGTTTTAGCATGAAGGAATTCAAAGTTAAGACAAAACACCAATTCACTATCATACTGAATCGAATTATTAATATTACTATAACAAGGCCCCTTACACCTCCCAGCTCAAACAATTGCATCCCTTATTCTGAACTGGTAAAATTTTAAAGATTCGATAGTATTCTGAAACTAACATATCAAAACTAAATATTCAAGTGGATAAATGCAATCCATCAACCTTCATGACTGAATCCAATCGAGGCAGAGATTGCTTACCACATGGAGCCGCGGTACTTGAGGGTGTAGGGCCCGGACTCGAGAGAGCGATCGAAGTGGGAGTGGACCTTGTGCTTGCCCTTGCCGCTCTGGTCGACCAGCGTGAGCTCGAAGAGGGCACGGACATCGGTGCCCTCGGAGGCGAGCGCGATGAAGACCGAGACGTAGGCGGAATTGTCCTCGGGGTTCTTCCCGTCGGGGTAGAAGTAGACCGCCCACTGGTAGCCCCCAACGGAGAAGGTCTCGCTGGCGATGTGCTTCCCGACGCCCATCCCCTTGGCGAGCGAGAAGCCCTGGATCACGAACCGGTGGGAAACGTTCACCGTCTCCGTCACGGAGCGGGAGCTGGTCGGAGACGCCGCCATGTCCCGCCAATGGGCAGCGGCACCTGCGGGAGGCGCCGGCGGCGGCGAGGCCTCGCCGGCGTCGTCATCCATGGGAGGTGGTGGTCGGATCGGCTAGCTAGGGTTAGGACTTTGGACGGGAGGAGAATGGGGAATTTTGGATGGCAGAAAAAAAAGGTTTGAAGAATGACTGCTTGAAGTCGGAGTGACGGTGTCTTAGGTTCCATTTGTTTTCTAATATTATCGTTTTTTATTGTTATATTTCTAAATGTCTTTGTATTAATTTCTTTATTTAACTTCTTGATCGTGGTTTTGTGATTTATTAATGTTCACCATATCTTTTTTCTAAAACATAGATTAATACATATATTTCCAAATATGTGCGAAACATTATTCACCTCTCCTCCTCTCTTCATCGCCGGATTTCGGTCATCTCGAGCTCCCACGCGCCGCTAGGGATGAAACGGATCGAATATGGACGGATATTAGTGATATCATATTATTTTTCATATTTTTTTTATTTGGATTTGGATTCGGATACTCCGGATACGGATACGGAAATGGATATTATCGAATATGAATACGGAGCGGATACGAATACGGTTACGGATATTTATCGAAAAAAACTGTCTAGTAGATAATAAACATTCTCCAAATTTAGATTTTTTTAAAAAATTCCAAAATCTTTTAAAAAATTCCATTTCTTTTTAAAATCCTAAAGAAAATATAACATTCACTACGGGGAAAAATAGTTTTGAAAAAACACTTGGCAAACCCAAAAGAGTCATCATTTTGTGTAAAAAATATATTTCAAGCCTATGTGATATTTGCAACTTGGTTTGAGCTTGAAAATTTTTCTACACTCAAAATACAATATGTCTTATTCATGTAAAATTTTTACATTTTTCTAGGTTCGTTTGCTATTTTTAATTTATTAAATATTTTTCTAGGATTTAAATTGAAACAGGTGAAATTTAAACTACAAGTGTTTGAAATAATGAATAAAAATTTATAGATAAATCATATTCATGTTTTTGAGTCTATTTTTAGTTCTTATCCACTAAATTTAAAGAAATTTAAAAAAATCTAAGTTGCGATACTCGATTAGCAACGTGGAGCTTAATAGTTTTTTAATTCTAAAAAACAAATAAAGTCTAAAAAATATGAGACCTGTCATGGTGTTATGATATAATACATAGATACTATGATTAAAATTTAAAAATATTTGGAGAAATTTGTCACGTACGATGTTAAGAAAGCCTGAGATTCTCCGAGGACGAATTATGATTTAAAGAAGGAATGAATTAGTTTTAAAAGCAAATTAATGGTTAAATCTTTGTTTGAACTTAAAACTTTTTCTACGATCAAAATGCAACATAGCTTATCTCATGTAAAAATTTAGTATTTTTCTAGATCAGTTTACTATTTTTAATTCATTAAGTATGTTTCTAGGATTTATATTGAAATAGGTCAAATTTAAACTGCAAGTGTATGAAATAATGAACCAAAAATTATAGAAAAGTTATATTCATATTTTTGAGTCCATTTGTAGGCTGTACCCACTGAATGGAAAGAGATTTTAAAAAATCTAGATTGCGATACTCGATTGGCAACGTGGAGCTTGATAGTTTTTTAATTCTAAAAAATCAAATGAAGTCTGAAAAACACAAGATCCATCATAATGTTATGATATGATATACAGATGCTATGATAAAAATTTTAAAATATTTCAAGAAAATTGTCACGTAGGATGTTAAGAAAGCCAGATATTCTCCGAGGACGAATTAGGATTTAAAAAAGGAATAGGTTGGGTTTGAAAGCAAATCATCGGTTAAATCTTCGTTTGAACTTGAAACTTTTTCTATAATAAAAATACAATGTATCTTATCTCATGAAAAAATTAGCATTTTTCTAAGTTAGTTAACTATTTTTAGTTAATTAATTGTGTTTTTAGGATTTAAATTGAAATAAGTCAAATTTAAACTGCAAACGCATGAAATAATAAACCCATGATATTAAGGAAAATAAAAATATAGATCGTATGTTACAGACCGAATAATCTTAGAAAATCTCTAATTTTTTTGAATTATAAAATCTTTTAAAAGAACAACTTTTTGTTTAAAATTCTAGAGAAAATCACAGACTTCCATTTCTAAGCAAAAAATATTTTCCTTTTATTTTTAAAATCTTCCTCTATTTTCTTTTTTCTTTCTCTTCTCTCTTTTCTCTCTTTTTTCCTCCCTTTCCTCTTTCTTCCTCTCCAGTCTCCCCTCATTCCTTTTCTTTCCCGTGCGCAAGGCAGGTAGAGCAGCTCGGGGCGCGGCGGGGTTGATAGGCAAGGCGGCGGTCGTGGCGCGCGGTGGGGAGAGCGGCTAGGGCACGCAGCGGGACGCGTGGCGCGGCCTCGGCCAGACGCGCGACGGGGTTGCCAGGCGAGGCGGCGGCCATGGCATGCGACGGGGAGAGCGGCTGGGGCACGCGGCAGGACGCGTGGCCGGGAAAGCGGCGAGGCGCGTCGCCAGGGCGCGCGGCGGTGGCGGCGACGATGACAGGGGCACGAGGCAGCAAAGAGCAACGGGCGGCACCTGCTATCGGCATATATGGACCTAAAAAATTGTTTGTATATTATGTGTTAATTTTGTTTTAGGCTAGTATTAATGAAATATCTATAGGCTAAATGGTTTTTTTTATAATTCGAATAGAAATTATATGGATTATTCGGATTATTCGAATCTGCATCCGTATCTGTATCCGTATCCATTGGATATCAGCGATATCATATCCGTTTTCGTATCCAAAAAAAATATCCGAATTCGTATCTGAAAAATCCATATCCGAAAAAAAAAATCTAAATTCAAATCTATTTTTTCGAATTCAATCAGAAACTATGAATCACTTTCAGCGCTACGGGCCGCCGACGGGAACTTGAGGTCAAATGCCGACAACGAGGCTGCGTCCACCACCGTGCTCTCTTAGAGGCCGATGACGAGTGTGCCAGAAGAGCCATCGCTGATGCACTTAAAGGCAGCAGCAGTAACTCAAGGAAGCAACATTGATATTGCTCCAGAAAGATTCACATCCAATATTTATTGGAGTTGTTCGAATCTAATTTAAAAAATCTTAGATATTATTTGAGCTGTATAGTTTTATTTTAAAATAAAAATAAAAGTTTAAACTATTTTATTTTATTATACGGATACCTATTTGGAGAGGTTCTGTTAGTGACTTCTAAATTTTTTTAACTCCCTAAATACTCTATATTTTTATTTCAGATTATGAAAATAATATAGTAATAAACTAATATCCAAAAGTCTCTATCTTTTCTCTTTAACTAGCTAAATACCGGGTAGCTGTTTTTCGAATCTTAAATCTCCCCAAATACAAGGCCTATATCTTATTCTTTATTCACTCAGTAATATATTATTTTTAAATCGGTTTATCATCTAAAAATTAAACTAAACAGCTCGATCCAATAACAAGATTCGTGAAAAAGCACTAGATTCTAGTTCTACCCTCCTATATTATTGATATAGAATCTTTCACGAATATATCGCAATTATTCTCTCAATCGTATCAGGTTGTGTTTGGCCATGCTGGACATACACGTTTTTACCGGTGAATTTGATATGCTGGACATACATGTTGACTCTTTATTTGCACTCGCTATTCTCTGCCACAGCATCGTCTTCAATAGAATGGTCACAGTTTTTGGGCAGACAAAAGAACATGGATGCAATTTAGTAGATGATAGGAAGTTCGAACCAAGACCCAAAACAGGGTCATGTGCTCATGTTTGAGTTACAATTAATAATTCCCTAAGATTCTAATAACAGACCAGTGTTATACTGCTAAACTAATGAAGGAAATCAAATCGCCGTATGTACTTCTTGGCTTCTTGCTTCGGAGGAAGATCTACGGCATTAATCAGGAGAATGCTGCTTGTATGACCCTATGTAGCCAATTTTGAAGAGAATTCCTAAAAAAGTAATTTATATTAGAATCTAGAAGAATTAATTCTACCTTTTGTGCCGTATAGGAGATAAAAAGTACCCATAAAAGTTCAAGAGAATATTTATATATGATTGAAATATACTAACACACAATAAAATAGAAGTAATATGATTTATAGTTTATATTATCTGTTCATTTATATTTATATAGTTTCAGATCATATAACACAAGACATCATATATATATATATAATATAACCAAAAAAGGTATAATAGTCTCTTCTTATAAAAATTAGAATGATTTTACAGCTAAATCTGATTCACAACAAAATCATAAGAATTAAAAATCAAAATCAGCAGAATCAGAATCCAAAGTTATACCAAACGAGTCCTACATCTGAAAACACAGCCAAAACAGGGCACTATGAAGCGTCAGCTAAACTCAAAAGGATTTCACTTCTACTGTAGTATCCCAATTCAGCGTATATCATCCAACTCCAAGCATGGAGACTCAACACATCAGCCATTTATCCTTTTCATCTTGACCCTTGGCATGGAATTCCTGTCATGCTCCCGGCATGTTGTCGTGATCCTTCTAACTTCGACAAACTTGTCAAGCAAATCTTTTGATAAAGTGAACACTGCTAGATGTGCATATCCTATTTCTTTCCCGTTTCGCTGCCTTGTGAAGCCAAATCCCTAGATGATGCAGTTGCGTTGTTTGCAGGAGGGTTTGCTGTGGCATTTTCAGCTGTAGATAGCTCTGCTTGTCTCTTACGTCTGGGTTTTCTTGGTGTCAACTTAACAAGATCATCCTTTTGTGGTGTCTTCTCCCTAGTTGGACCACTTGCTTGTTGCCTGTTACTAGATTCTTGATTTGCATCAGGAAGCAAAGCTCGAGAACTTAGTCGGAGTTGACCCTTGTCGTTTATCTGGTTAAGGCAGTAAAAGAAACAAAGTAGACAGTCAGAATGCAAGGATGTTTTATGAAAAATGAAGAACATAGCTCCAGTCATAGTCATATCATCCCGTCAAAAAAAACTTAACCAAATGGCATTTTCTAGCAGTAGAGATATTAGTATGAGCATTGTAAAGAGCTAGAGGGCACAGCAATTCCATACATCATACTGCTAAGTCAGAATGTTGATAACTTGAAGTAACAACCGTACACAAATCCTACAGAAACACCGATATAAGAATTGGACCAGATAAAATCAGAATCGCTAGTCAATACTGCAAAACTGCGAAAGATTTAAACCAGTAACCCTGATCCAATTAAAAGTTTCGTTAACAGGCAGCTATTGACTACCATCTATTCTCTATCCCTGTCCCAGACTCCCAGTAGAATATAATAAAGGTGCACTTTTGACTTTTCCCAATTTCATTTGAAGCTCATGTTGAATTCGAAAGGAGTTGCAAACCTCAATGAGCTTGACATCAATGCGATCACCGACTTTAAAAGCCTGAAACAAACATAGCATTCAGATAAACTAAACATGAAAAAAGAATAAAGCAGAGGAAACAAAGTTGAGATATGTTCTCTCACATCCTCAGCCTTGGCCAACCAACTCGAACTTAACTCACTGATATGACATAAGCCCTGCATATTGTGTTAAGCAAAACAAATTATCACAAAAAATGATAAAAATATACTGGATGGAAATTTCTTTGCGAAACTACTCATTCATTCCTTCAAAACCCAATGTGCCATGTGAATTTGTCATTGAGGGGAGTGCTTTCCCTTTATGCATTATATGCATGCAATAAATGTGTAAAAATGTTGAAATTAATGCAGATTTTGATATCTGCTGACCTCACGCCCTGGTGCAATTTCAACAAAAGCTCCATATGTAGCAATTGTTTTAATCTCGCAGTTCCTGCAATTAAGTTTCCAAGAGAAAGGAGTTTTGATGAGCTAAAACTGAAAGTAGGTTAGAAGACGAAAAAACTAATTAGCTGGATCCATAGAAGTAATAATACAATTGAGCAAAAGACATGCAATTAAAACCAATGGGATGGAACAAAATAACACCTGTAAATTTCTCCGACTTTTGGAACCATGGTAAGATTGGCTATTATAGCTTTTGACTTCTCTAAGCTTGATAAGTCCCTAGCAGTAATTTTTACCTGCCAAAAGCATTTGTGAGATAGTACTTCAAAAGGGATAAAGGGTAAGTATTTATGTTTTACTTACTGTGCCATCATCACCAGTATCAATAGCATCAACTCCAGTCTCCTCAATTATGCCTTTTATGGTCTTTCCACCAGAACCAATTATTAAATTCACCTTGCTAGGGTTGACCTTGAATAACAATGTCATATAACATTTTTAGAACAGTACAGTTGCAAGAAAATAGACAAACCATATGCACTTATGATTTATGAAGAAAAGACAAACCTTCATGACATGGATTAAAGGAGCATATGGAGAGAGTGTTTTCGCTGGTGGAGGTGAACATTTTGACATTTCATCTGGAGGAAGACAATGAAATGCAAAGTCAGGTCAAACAGCTCAAAATAATTTGCAAATAAAAAACTTACAAAAAAGAGGTTGTCTCAACATAATAGCATTCCATGGAACAGATTGGACCACTTTGATAGTACTGTTAATGATCTAAGAAGAAAACATTTGTTACCCAACAAATTTCTAACCATATTGTGCCATTTACTATTTAAAAAATTTCAGCATTAACGCCCACCCTCATTGCATCTGGTGGTGTATATGCAAATGATGTCATCACAAGTAATCCATTTAACACTAGAAAGCAGGTACTGCATATACTTTTTTAAAAAATAAAAATAAATGGTGAATGCCTTCCATGACTTCAATGTTTTGTACACAATGCTGAAAAGAAATTATGCATTCAGGGTTATAAATTTCCTTCTTGGTGTCTATCAACGATAAAGCAAGATTGACAATTAAGCAGAGACTTACTTAAAATATGCTTTCTACCATCTCTAGCTTGAAGAAGTGCTTGTTCCATTACTGGCAGAGTTATCCCAACTACCTAGCACATCATAGCAAGCACAGGTAAGTTCGATGACGATATGCCTCCCAATAAAGTAATAGGTTATAGCAAAGTTCACAAGACGAAGGCTTGCTATCTATGGTGATTAGTAATTACTAATTTACAACCTTGATGTCCATTTGGAAAGCAGTTATACCATTTTCATTACCAGCAACCTGCAACAAGAAGAGTTGACTGGTCAAGAGAAAAACTAAATAAGATACAAACACCACCAAATGTTTATCACACCACTGCATTTCTATATGAAAGACCCCAATTCAGAGTAGGAATCAAGTTACACCTTAAAATCCATGTCACCAGAGGCATCTTCAGAACCAGTAATATCAGAAAGAATAAGTGGTGTGCCATCTCCACCGAATTCCAGTGTATCAAGAACCAAGCCCATTGCTATTCCAGCAACAGGGAACTTTATCGGAACACCAGCATCTTGAAGCGCTAAACAACCTCCACAGACAGAAGCCATGCTGGTGATGTACCACAGAAAAGTATTACTAATTGAGGGGAGCATTAAAAAATATGTTGCAGACTGTACTATATGCAAGAAATTCAATGCTCAGTTGTTAAATACTCAAATTGTGAAAAATGTTCGAGTAAAAGATCTGCAGCCTGCACATAGTGATGGTAATTTTGTGCGCCTGACCAATTTCAGAATACATATCCTGAAAATTCCAGTGGGAGAGGTGACAAGTAATAGAACATCTAAAAGTAATATAAAGACTAAAGAGCACACAGTGGTCTCACGTGTCGACTGTAAACAAACTAAACATATAAAAAATTACAAACTATTATCACATTTGTCGTATTGATTCAAGGGCAACATTTAGTAGGAGCAGGCATTCAGAAAATGAAGGGGAAGCATGCAACCTACCTGGAGGAACCATTACTTTCAGTGATAGTACTCTCAACACGAATAATGTAAGGAAAATCCTCTTCAGGAGGTAAAATTGGTTCCAGAGCCCTTTCTGCAAGCATGCCATGTCCTATCTCCCTCCTATTAGGTGCTCCAATTCGACCAACTTCGCCAACAGATGATGGAGGAAATGTGTACTGCAGCATGCATGTAGTACCACAAATTAGCTAATAATAGAGAGTAGTACTAGTATCTAAGCTCCTGCAGAGTACACTGTTTATGAACATAAATCAGGGACTTTTGTGTCATGCTGCACGGGTGAGACCAAGAATGAAAATTTGTAAGCATACAGCCTTGAGAAACAACTGTATGATTACGAGTCATTCAAAGGAGCACATGGCATACAGAGATAAGATGTCAATTCATAGCCACCTCATGATTGAGATTACTATGGTCAAACCAAAAAATGGTTTCTTCACTACTTATATCAGCTTGAAATCTACAGTTGGACTAGCGTACGTCCAACACTGTACAACACTACAACTAGGACTGATTGCCCACTATACATGCTAGAAAGGGCTAAGTAGTAAGTATGACCACATGATTGTTTCTGACTAATCTTTTGGACAAAAAAGAACCACTCCCGCTATCCCAAAATGTAGCAAGTTTTAGGTTTGGGCATGTATATTAAAGAGATAAGTAAGAAGACCATACCACCCTCCTTAGGGTAGGTGAGTGTGGGTCTAGGAGTGGTTAGGTGGAGTAATAAGTAATCACGTCCAGAGTAGTATGGGTATTTTGGAGGTAAAAGTTACATTTTACAAGTACTGGTTGTTACATTTAGGATAATTTTTGAACTCTAAAACTAGTTATATTCTGGGACGGAGGGAGTAGTTCACAAATATTATGCTAGATGCCTAGATCCAAAAAATTTGTGTCCTAAAGCTAGTTAAAAGCAATTGCCCAAATAAAGAGAACTATCTATAGCATTACAGAGCAATATAAATGACATTATTAATCAGTAGAGCTAAAAAAATTTGTTTTGAGATGCAGAACTATATAATTAAACCAGTCCTTGTTTTCAAATACCTGAAGATAGAAACTTTTTGATTCCTCAGTATCAACAAGGCTATCAATTCGCTGCGCCATCTGATAGTCACCTAAAGTGACCACAGCCAGGGCCTTCATGATTGAACAAGGAAAGTTAACAAAATATGGATTTCCAACATAGTGCATTTTAAACATTTAACTCAAGTGAAAACAGCGCCTGTTTGAAATAAACCAGTAAATATCCATCCAGCTATATTGTTCACCATTATTAAATTGTGAAGATCAGCACCAATGAGTAATTGTTACACTCTTATGTTTCAAAATAATTCTCAACTCCAACACATTGTTGAAAATACTCTTCATAATATTTTACTAATGTAAGCAGTGTTGATCACAATATGAAACCAATTCTTAGTTTCTTACAAATATAAATGCCACTAGAGGTGTCCAAATGGGCCAGGCCTAGCCGTATCGGCTCAGACACGACAACATTATAGTAGGCCCGGTATGGCATGGACCTAGGAGGTAATGGGCAATGTTGGGCCTGCACGACTAGCCGGACCATTCTTGGGCCACCACCGCTACACATCGTGCCTTCCCAGCACGGCAAGCCGCGGGCCAACACATTTTCCCCATTATTTTTCTTATTTCCCCTCCCTCTCCTTTCTTTCCTTTCACTGCTATTTTTTAAAATTTTCAGGGGCTAAATGGCCTGTGTGCTACTTTGTGTCTAGGCCAGCATGGTATGGGCCCGTTGGCCTCCTCGTGCTTGGGCTGCCACCCTGGCATGTGGATTGGCATGGCACGGCCTGTTTGCCAAAATGTGCCAAAAAGGCCATGTACAATCTGGCCATGTCGTCTCGTGCCTACCTAGGCTAGGCCATGCCATGCGGTCCGTTTGGACAGCACTACATGTCAATGGTTGGAACCATAATAGGATAAACACTGACGGGAGGATAGCCAGGCGGCGGCTGTTAGGGATGAGACGTAGACTTAGATTGAGGAGAGAAACATTAGATTGAAAATAGATTAATTCTTTCTTACTTGTCCCTGAATAGAGATACAACCCATTAGATAGAACTGACTTAACCCTCAAGTAAGGACTTGATCTAATATAATCTTACTTTTTAAGGACTCAATCTGATCTAGTCTAATCTTACCTTTTAAAATAGCAAATCTCTAATTTTTGCTACATTACCCTGCGGGTATTGTTCCTGTGGGCTAGGCTGGGCCTAGCCCAATACCCATGACAACTACATGCCACATGATTGAATAGAAAACAAATTCAAGATCTGTAACAGCAGAGGTGATCAACAAGATTAGTGAATTAACATCAGCAGGATAATGCAGAAGTAAACAACGAGAATATGCTGTGACCTGCAAGCAATGTCAGTTCTATTAGACTGTCAAATGAGGTGTATTACCTTACCTGTGTTTCTCCCCTTGTGAACAGTGCACTACCATGTGCTCGTGGAAGTAACGCACATTGAGAATTAATGGGACGAAGCTCACAAGGACTCCGTCCATCACTTCGCTTTCCACCCTGAAGTTTCAATATTAATAAAACTCATCAATATAGTAACCTATAATAGTTTGACAACAATTTATAGCAATACTTTCAAAGATGGTGAGTCTTCCTAGTAATCCAAAGGGCACACTGCAAGAATGTCATACATTTTTTGTAGAACTAGAAAAGTTTCCATCTGTTTTTTTCTAATTCTTACATGGTAGTGTCCAACAGCACTTGTGACCATCTTTTATCTGATCATTCGTCATGGCTGAATTGCAATACTATTATGCCCTAACTTTTATCTGATAATTCACCATGGCTAACTCTCAAGACTATCATGCACTATAGCATGGCAAATAGGAAGTCAAGTATGCACAAGAAAACTAACTTTCTACAAAATAAATGCAGTATTGTGTTATCAGAAACAAAGTGAATAAAATATATCAAAAAACATGAGACATTGATTCAATGTGGAAAACCCTTGCGGGAAAAAAACCCAAGTGCACAAAGTTACAGGCAGGGGATTACAATTCGGCTCTCTCTCTCTCTCTCCCTCAGCTTTTATCTTTTTCCCATGGGAACCCTGTGGTCTACTGAGGGCATGTAAATAGGGAATTACAAAGACTCCTTGTATGATACCTCGTTGAACAAGTAAAGAAATCCGACTCATGATTTCAGATCACAAATTATACATATCATGAAGCATAGTAGTGCTAAAATTTTGGCAGAGAGATCATGTAACATACTACTTTTAGATAATAAGGGCAATAGATACCTCTACAATCCGCCTTCGTAAGAATTTGGATGAAACTTCCTTGAAGACCAGCTTGACATCAACTTCTGAGAATAACTACATGAAGGAAGGGAACACGGTGTGTAGGTGTGAATCAGTAAAAAAACATCAGTTGATCATTTGTGTATGCGATTCTAGATAAAAAAGAACACAATAAGAAACAGTTCGAAGGAGATCTAGCAAAAGTACACCTTTACCAGGCATTAGGAAAGGTTTATTTGTAAGATGCTATTGCTCAAAAAAATCGCAACGGATTTGAAACATGAATGCACATCTTCAGAGAGAACAGAACATAATTCACCACCTGACAGGGGGGTTTCCTTGACGCCGGCTTGATGTGAACTTCGCCTTCATCCACTTCACCATCCACTATAACTTCATCCTCGTCCTCTTCTTCAATAACATCAGCTAAATTTTCACTGGCTCCAGATGACTCATCTTTGGCAACATATCCCTTTTCAGAAAGTATCATTATTACTTTCTCCTCCAATGCTGAAAGAGCTTTTCTTCTGAGAATCTTCTCTTTTATTTGTAGTGCCTTCACCAACTCATCTCTAGAAATATCCTGAACACATTAGCAGTTGAAATCAGCAATGAAAAAAAATAAAAGACTCAAAGCGTGATTACTCATTGCTTAATCTGCTTCTGAGAAGGAGATAAAATGTTAAGTGCAAATGTTTTCCAAAATGGAGAAAGTGTATTTCTATCAATAGTATTGTTCTAACTGGGATCCTGTACTGTTGATGTTCCATAATTTCTAGAACATAAACAACTTCTAGAGGTAGCACCGTAGCATATCTTGTACTGACATTCTTTGAAGACTTCAGCACATAAATAGAAAAAAATATTTTTCTGGTAAACTAACTCAGATAAGAGTACTGGGCAGATACGCATAACCAACATTTTTAAGATAATGACATACAAGGGCACCTAATTGAAAATGAGACAGGTAAGATATGAACATCATGATAATACTCTCGGTCCAGCTGACCACCAGAACGAAGGATCTGAGAAAACAGTGATGCTATGTATTATCAAGGACAAGGAATGGCCAATGGCCAGTATATCAGTCATATAGGGCAAATATAAATGTTAAGAAAAGAAAAAGGAGTGGATAGATGGGACTGGTGTTTTAGATATTTGATCACAGCAAGTGCTCACCAGTCACCACAAATACCAAAAACAGTGCAATTGATGTTTTCACTTAATATAAGCCTATTAATAACTTGAAATAGTTGCATATGATATATACCTATTGATAAGTTAAAAGCTGCACATTTTGTACAATAAAGAGCTGTATTTGTTCATACTTCAACATGCTTGTAGAGTTCAGGGGGTGGTAAATTGATAGCATCGACCATTTTCTTCTTTCCACATTTCTGGACAAGAACATCAATTGCCTTGCAGATTTCTCGAATTGCCACCTGATTTCTACATTAAGTTAGAATCACAAAAAAGGGAAACAAATGTACTATAACCAAAAGAAGCCATGCTAATATAAACAAGACAAAAGACTGCATGTTTTATGACAGAACTAGTATTTATTTAAGAACTAGGGAAAAATAGATGGTAGTGGTTGCATTAACTGAGTAGCGGACTAAGCAAAAAGGTGTTTAGCTGAGTGCCAATCTTCAAAAGGAGGTTTCGAAATGACTTAAATACTGGATGTTATTGTTTTTCCAAAAACAAAAAACAAAATTTTGGTGGTTTAGCATTTTGGGGTTCATTGCACTTGAATTTAGCAGCAGTACAACAGCTCCTTGACCAAAGGAATTACAAATTTGCAGGTACAGAAATTCCAGGTTTTGAAAGCTAACAGCAAGCGTTGATAAACAAGTAAATCTAGCATTCAAGCTAAAGCTTGTTAATTTGTTACTTGTTGATTACAACGTTAACTACTAAGCATTAATTTTGCACTAGAATAGGCCATAATAAGCATATAATCTCCTATCTAAAAGCATAGTCTAATGATTAAATTTTGAACTAACCTGCCCTGTTTCCACAGCTTGAAGCAGCTTCTCCTCAGTTAGAAAATCACAGTATCCCTATCAAGAATTAAGCTCAAAATCATGAGATAATCTTAACAGAAACAAAATAGTACTTCTGGGGATTGGGTAAGGGCTTAACAACAAGGACCTCTGTTCTTTTTTCATCATATAATGCTTGAGGTCAGTATTTTTCAAACTTTGACCACACATTACATAAAATTTCATATCATTACATGGTATTGATAGATCTGTAATAAAAACAATACTTGAATATCATAATTTTCGTTATTTTGTTATAATATATTATTAGAAAACCTAATGACCAAACACATATATTGGAGACTGTGTTGATGTCAAAGGCAACAAGTAAAGGAATGGAGGGACCAAGGGAGTAACATTTATGCTCCATTCTAACGCAGAATTTTTTTCTGAATCTTGTGGGAATTGAATGTTTTCCAATGGAATTCCTTCAAAAGTCATGTGGAAATATTGTATTCTAAAGAGACCTTAAATATCTGGAATTTTGTCTCATCTGGCAAATAGTACAATATGATGGAAAATATATGGAAGATTCGCAAATGCACACATGCAATCGTAACTAGTACTGAGATAGTACTTAAACTAAAATATTAGCTTCACAAATGGCAAGGATCAGAGGGCTGCTTGGTTCAAAGCAATGGTTGCCAAATTTTGGTATAGCGTTAACCAAATTTGACA
>KE372724.1:161985-177306 GCA_000418225.1 Zizania latifolia | reverse complement strand
TCACCACGGCACCCATACGCCGCCGGCGCACCAGCCGCCGGCAGCCAGCCCTTCACCCCTACAACCTACGTCCCCGGAAGACAAGCTCTACCAGTTCACTTCTTGCCAAACTTGGTGAAATCATGGGCAAAAATTTCATGACCAAGTTTTGGTAAAGCCAAATTATGGCACAGGCTGGATAGAGAATTTTGGTGCTGGTCAAACAAACCCAATAAAACTAATGGAAGTTGTTTTCTTTAGAATAGCAGTATTGAACATTTAAATCCTACATCAGGTGTGGCTAGACACTTCAAAATTAATAACAAGTTGTCTCCGGAGAGTTAAAACTGGACTTGAATATATTGGCAAAGTAAGAATGGTATGCAATTTCATAAATGGGCTACGGATTCTATGTGCAAATAAAGTTTTAGGACAAACCTCTATCATTAATATGGCACTATCAGTTCCAGCCATCACCAAGTCCAACTCCGAGTCCTCCATTTGTTCAGTGGTTGGGTTAACAACAAACTGATCATTAACCATACCAATTCTCACTCCCGCAATTGTTTGTTTATTTGGAACTTCAGATAGTGCCCTGCAGAGAAAGCTTTGTCGTAAATAAGAGCAGCTACAAGATAAAAAAAGAAATTTCACAACAGAATAGACTCATATTTTTCCATTAGACCTACATGGCTATACCAGCAGCTGTGACAGCCAAACAATCGGGGGAATGGATACCATCATAACTGAAAACCTGTAACAGTAAAGTCATTTCATTATATGATTAATGGAGTTCATGATGACATGTAACAATTATCAGTTCTTTACATTTTGGACAGATTTGAAACTGATGATACAAGTTTTGTATGCAAGAAAAGTTGATTAGATTACCCAGGACAGAATCTGAGTTTCATAGTAGAAGCCCTTGGGCATAGTAGGGCGTAGGGGCCTATCTATCAACCTGCATACTAACACCTGTACTTCAAATAAGAAAGAAAGTCTAATTACCCAACAAATAGAATAATAGAACAGAGCATAAGTTCTTATAGTGAACCTCATGATCTTTTGCCCTTCCTTCACGTTTAAAGAAACCACCACTGGATTCAGTTTAAAAATTAGAGTAAGAGTGAATGAAATAAACATATGATATCTGATGACTAAAACTGCATGATTTGGGGTATCTATACCTAGTTCTTCCAGCAGCTGAAAGGCGTTCTTGATAGTGAACTGACATTGGGAAAAAATCAGAAGGATCGTTTGGAGCATCAGACAGACAGACAGAGGAGTAAACAACCTGGCAGTGCAAATGTGCAATTAGAAATTCCATTAGGAATATGAGGTCTCAATGTTAAAATTATAACATCTAATATGCTACATTGCTACTATCTTCATTATGTTGATTTGGAGAATAATGAAGGAAATAAATTCTAGTCTTCAGTCTTAAAAATGGTGGTTCACATAATAATAAAATGGTGTCCTGTGTAAGGGTGCGTAAATTATGACAATATCAAGACCAGATGAACTAAGTCAAGTCAATATGGTTGCACTGCTCACAGAAACCATAGAATTAGGACTACGACTGACTCATGACAGCCTAGACAGTAAAATATTATAGATATGAAACTGCTAATCTACCTATCAAACTGCTACTATGCCACCCCCATTCAATAGTTTGGATAGGTAAGAGCACTAGGCATAATATAAGTATATAACTATAACCAATTACACAAAAATAATTGCATGTTCAATTCCCCATAATAGGAGTCTAAAACTTGTGAGAACTCTGCCACGTGCACATTGGCCTTTGGTGTTCAGACCAGCCAAAATGATTTTTCTTTGCATGGCCAATTTTCGTTAACCAGGTATACATATAGAAAAATCAGCTGGTTGCTTACTGTTTCGCCATCCGTGACCATTACAGAAGCACTTGCTTGCCTCCCGATGTGGCCTGTCTCCACCAGTATCTGAGAAACGAAAAATAATATTGAACACTCTGGTCATCAAAAATCATCATTCTGTGTCAAACAACTAAACCCCAAAAACTATGAGAAAGTTTCCAGTGAGATAAGCATGACTATGAGAACATACAGCAGGTTTTATTTTTGAACTTTTACTGACTTCCTGAGAAACTACATTTCAATTGTGCATGTGTATACTCCCTCCATTATATATTATAAGTCATTTGACTTTTTTATAAGTCAAATTTTAATTAATTTTATAGAAAAATATATCAATAATTACAATATCAAATTAGTTTCATTAAATATGCCATTAAACATATGTCCTAGTAGTATATTTATTTGATATCACAGATGTAGATATTTTTTAATTAAACTTGATCAAAGTTTGAGAAATTTTATTTTAAAAAAATCAAACGACTTCTAAAATGAAACGGAGTGAGTAGCAGTTAAATATCCACACACGCACGCAGCGCGCATTACAGTTCACTGTGCAGAAATGTTCAGTTCACGACGACACATTTGCTCGAAAGCCACTGCGTCTCAATTTTGGATTGGAAAAGGGAAAGGTTAGGCTAGAGGCTCACGTGGCGTTCGCCGACGGGAATCTTCATGGAGAACTTGGTCGGGCCGGAGGTGCTCGCCTCCTCGGACACCACCACCAAAGCCGGTGGCGCCCCCTCGCCCACGGAAGCCCCAACCCTAGTCCCCGCAGCTCGCCGTCGCACGCGACGCGACGAGGCATACGTTAGCTGCGCGAGGCGGCCGCGGAGGCGGGAGAGCGGGAGCAGAGCGTGGTGAGACGTCGCCTGGCCGGCATGGCGGGGAGCGAAGGCGAGGTGCGGCGGCGGGAGGAGGAGGTGAAGCGTTCCGGGTCCCGCGAGCATCTTGCGCGGGCAGCAGGAAGGAGCGGCGGGGACGGCGGCGGAGGCGGAGGCGGAGGCGGAGGCGCGGCGAGGCGAGGCGGGCGGGAGACGAGAGGGTGGCGAGAGGCGGCGCGCAGAATGAGCCTTATCGCTTTCGTTTTCTGATTTTATATTGGTTTCTCTAAGTCTGAGGTTTCGGGGCAATGCATTCGAATTTAGAACTACGGTTTTTCAGGTTTTAAGTTGTGCGAGAGCATCGCGACCAAGAATTTTTTTTTAACTCAAACAAATTTAATTATTACGAATATTTCAATATGAAATTTTATTATTAATTTCTACAATAATATAAAATATACCATCCAGAAATATAAGGTGTGCATATATTGAAATATAAGGTGTGCATATATTTGAAAAGATCAGTTCTTTTAACTTTGAACTAGTAGTAATTAAACTAAAAATGTGTATTTTTAATTAAACCAAAAACATGTAATTTTATATATGTGGTGTAGTTGAATTTGTATATGAAAACAATTTCATGGGTGATATATTGTTAAAAAATTAATAGTCAAAATTGTATATTAAAGGCTTCGCCAAAACCTTATAAACCTTATATTTTATATTTTTAGATTTGGAGAGCTCGCTGATAAGCTTAGGACATCTCCAACCTACACCTCATCTCATCCCCTATCTCATTTTTAGCAAATTTTACTCAAAACCCCTCTCCAACCAGCTCCTTACTTCTCTCCCTGTCCCATCTAGCTTTCTATTCTTCCTCCCCTCCTCCCCAAAGCCAGGGAGCAAAATCGGCCTCTCTATCCCAACCAAAACTCTTCCCGCGCTTGCAAGGAACTGCTGCCACTCTCCTCCCGCCGGTAAGCAGTTTGGTGGTGGCACGATCATGCTTCTGCTACTTGCCTCCATCTCAGTTGGGGTTGATTTCAAGGTATTCCTTCTTGACCTGTCATGTGCCCTCCATCCAGTTGTGCTTTCGGGTGGGAGAAGAGAGATGGCCGGAAAAGATCTAGCGCGTATTGCCCTCGTCTCCTCTCTTATTCTGAGCACACCCATTCCCCTTTCTCTGCTCCACAGGGCGGCGACGGCAATGGCGATGGCCTCCGCCTCCACGGCGGGCGGCATCGGGACCCACACGCCGGGGAGGATCATGGCGTGTGGCCCCGCGGGGATCGGCTTCGTCGGCCTCGGCTCTCGTCCTTCCTCCAAGGCTAGGGTGCGCACGGCATTAGGTTCACCACGCTCAGGATCATCAAGCACGTCGATACCACTGTGTTTTGTGCACCATTTTCTGTGTTGCAGAATTGGGGTTACCTTCAATGTGTTTCCATTGTTTTCCTTAAGTATGAAATTTAGAAATGTACTTTAAGAAAGTTCTTCTAAAGTTTGAATTGAACCAAAATAACATGGTTCAGGCTGCCCATGGCAGTAGTTCTGAACTTCTGACTGCTAAGAGCGAACATGTGTTAACAACCTCGATCACGAATCATACACCAACACAAAACACAGCAAGAACAAGATAGAACTCTCTTTCGCGCAGGTTGGACAGCCTACCAAGCCACCAGCCAATCCTTTCTTTCCTTCCAAGATGATGCTACAATGTTTGTTGTCCCTCCTTTTATATATCCTGCCTAGTTACAGCTACTTGCCACCCAAGACTCCTACAAGACCCACACCAGTCCATACACCCTGATTCCTAACATTCGCCCCCCTTGAAAACTGGCTTGCCCTCAAGCCAATGCTTCAGGGATTGCAGATTACAGCAGGAGAATACCAGGGAGTAGGCCATAATATCATTACATTTGTAATTTGTCTTGCCTCCCTTTCAGAATACTCCCTGTTACACATCATCTTCAGAGCTAGTGAGCAATCACTCTTGAGCTGAAAGTTCAGTTTGCCATTATGGGAGCTCATCAGCTGCTTCTTCACAGTGAAGAGCTCTGTAGCTTCAGCTCTTGCTGAAAGTGACCTTGGATAGAAGATGTGGACACGGTCACCATTAAAATCTGCTCCAAGTTGACCACAGACGAGTGGGTTAATCTTCTTTATGTGATCATTGTGGACTTGGACATAGAAGGCCTCAGCTGAGTGCTTATTAGTGCATGGTGGCCTATAGAGGAAGACAACATCCCCATCAAGAACCCTTCTGTCAATAATTTCACCAACTTTTAATATGGTATATTTCTTGTTTGGATATTTAGAAAGATTCATGACTCCTTGAGCGAATTGCTAGACATTGATCAAATCAATCGGTGAAACATCTTGACCCATTGATGCCTTTCCTACTTCAACAACTTCCCTTGCCTTGCATGAACCAAACAACAAGGTAATGTAGGTGTACACATCTGACCGAAGACCATTTTCCTTCATCTCTTGAAGAAGTTCATAAGCCTCATGCAACCTCTTCTTCCTACAATTCTCAGCAATCAAAATGTTGTATACCTTTGTGTTCAGCTTAAATCCTGCTTTCTTCATTGATGAAACCATGAAGCAAGCATCCTCCATCCGGCCTGCCTGTGTCAATCCTGATATCATAGTGAAATACATGATTGAATCTGGTGAATGCCCTTCATTCATCATCTCATGAAACAACTCCATGGCCATTCCAATATTGTTGGAGTGGAGGAAAGCCCCAACCCAGGTACTGTAAGCCACTGCATTGCCCCTTGCTGCTGGCCACATAATTCTTTTCTTCCTGAAGAACTCCAATGCAGCTCCAGTTCTCCCAACACGGCACAAGCCACCAACAATCGTGTTCAGAGTGAAAATATTGTGTGCCACTGTTAGCTTGACGGTCTTGCCGAAGCAGGCGAGGTCCAGCACGGAGGAACAGACGGTGCCCACGCTCTGCCTGAACTCATCAATGCCGTACGCATGGAAGAGCCTGTAGCCAGAGGTTGACTCACAGAATAGGTACTGTGCCATCTCACCGCTGGCGATAGCTGTTGTTGCTTGTGGTGGTGCTGCGGTGCCCGGGTAGTGGTCGAAGACTGGACCACACGGTCCATCACGGCGAGGGTGGCC
Source organism: Zizania latifolia (assembly GCA_000418225.1). Classification (NCBI taxonomy): domain Eukaryota; kingdom Viridiplantae; phylum Streptophyta; class Magnoliopsida; order Poales; family Poaceae; genus Zizania; species Zizania latifolia. The sequence goes on along the minus strand of KE372724.1, from coordinate 171,467 downwards.
GCTTGGAGGAGGAAGACGAGGTGGATAGGAGCGATGGTGGCGACGCCGTTGAGATGGGGTCCCTGTGATCTGGTTACTCCCGGCAGCAGAGCATGTACGTTGTGGATCTAGACGGCGCCGGGGCCATGCGGTGGCACTGCGTGGATGGATGGCGCGCTGAGGGCGATGTGCGGAGGACGGTGCGTGGAGGCTGGCGCGGCGCGGATGATGCGGAAGAAGCGGGCGCAGTGGGGCGCTAAGGCGCATAGCCATGGATGCATCGGGGAAGTCTACGCCGAGCGACGATGCATGCGCTGGCGGTGCTGGCCGTGTTGTTGGATCTAGAGCGGCGCTCTTCAGCACTGGCTATGGCTGGCCGATGACCGGCGACGCAGACCGTGGCACCTGCGGGGCATGGGTCAGGGCAGTGGGTGAGGGGGCCTCCTTCCACAACGATGGCATGTGCTCTACGAAGATGTCGAGGAGGTCATGTCCGGAGGCTGCATCCTCGTCGAAGCACTCTGATCCATCGAAGACGAATCGGATGCAGGCGACATACTTGAGGCCAGATGTAGGCATGAGCGGCGACGACTTCAGATGAGACGGATCGGATTCGTAGCTTCTCTCCTGGGCGAGGCGGTGACCGGCAAGGGCATCCTAGCACAGCTGAACCTGGAGACCGGCATCCCCATCTACGAGGTGGAGCCCCTGCTTCTCTTCTACATCCTCTTCACGCTGCTCGATGACCACGGCTGCTTCATCGACAATGCCACCAGCTCCAGCCATCGGATCCGCTTGATTTCGGTGCGAAACTTCAACCTCCACCTTCACCTCCGGTTTCCCTACCCGAACTCTGATCTTCTCCTCTCCTCTTCATCCATTCGCTCGATCTGCTCATCCAACATCTTCAACAGTCGACCAAGCTTCGTGTTGATTCTAGCTTCAATCTCCATCAACGAGGTTCTGATACCATTTGTTAACAACCTTGATCATGAATCATACACCAACACAGAACACAGCAAGAACAAGATAGAACTCTCTCTCGCGTAGGTTGAACAGCCTGCCGAGCCGCCGGCCTATCCTTTCTTTCCTTCCAAGATGATGCTACAATGTTTGTTGTCCCTCCTTTTATATATCCTGCCTGCCTAGTTACAGCTACTTGCCACCCAAGACTCCTCAAGGCTCACACCGGTCCATACACCCTGGTTCCTAACAACATGCCACTTTATTTTGTTTGGTTTTGCTGCTAAAGAATTCTTTTCATAATGTTTTATCCTGTAACAAATGTCATGATTAAAAGACCAACCGATATGTTCTTATGCTCTTGCGGTGCTATTACATAGCAGCATATGTGAATATTGATTTCTATGAAATTAGAAACGCACATTGAGAAAATTATTCTAAAGTTCGAATCTATCCAAAACATCAATAGAGGCCGTGTCTTTGGCCTTAGTTCTGAAAACCTGATTGCTAAGAGCAAACATGCTACTTCATTTAGATTGGTTCTTGCTCTGTGAGCTTGCATTTGCTGATTTCTAGAATGCATCTGGATTCCATTGCCACATTGATGGCAGTTGATCTGTAGGTTTAGAGACTCTTTGAGTTTTAGGGGCCGACAGTATATTGAGGGTAGCATTGCTGGTAAATAATAATCAATGAAGTGATAAAACCACATCACCGTACCTTCAATTTTAAGATGCATTGCTTGTCATGCACTGCAGCAGATTTTTCTTTGTTTTAGTTTGCAATACTAGAGTATATTGTCTGGTAATGCAGAAATTTAGTTAGATGTTCTGCAAACCACTGTGTAGTGATTAAAATCTACCTGTGTTGAGTCCTAATCTTTTTCCTAAGAGAGAAAAAATAATGAGAAAGCAACGGCATGTTCTTACCTTTTGGTAGCAGCAATGATAGTAACAACCCTCCCTAGATCCTTGTTATGTAACTTGAGCCCTCCCAATCTAAAAGGTTAAACTGGTTGGAATTGTTTGATTTTCAATGCAGGAATGGATAGTTATTTGGATTTGTTGAATGAGCAAAATACGAGCAGCAATGATACATTTTGGGATGATAACCAGTTTGTAAGTCCGCTTGAGGAACAAGTGTTAGAAATTCCATCATTAGTGGAAGCTACTCCGTCTAATAAACCAACTTAGAAGAGAACAAAGAACTTTAGTAAAAAGGAGGACAATATGTTGGTATCAACATGGTTAGAAATCAGTATGAATGTAATACATGGCAATGAACAATCTAAGTGTACTTATTGGCAAAGAGTTCATGATTACTACCATGAGCATAAGGACTTTGAATCTGATCGTAATCGGAATTCTCTTATGCACTGCTGGTCTATCATACAAGAAAATGTTAACATGTTTTGTGGTTGCTATACTTAGATTCAAAACAGGAGGCAAAGTGGGGTAACAGAGCAAGATAAGGTACACATGTTTCTACTCGAGATTATCAGTAGCTTCTTATATTGCTTGCAGATTTAATACGAAATATTATTTTGTACAGGTAATGCAAGCATGTGAATTGTACAAGTCAAAAGACAAGCATGGAAAATCTTTTGGATTGATCCATAGTTAGTCCATCTTGCAACATGAGCAAAAGTGGAAGGACAGGTGCTCTCAAAAAAAATAGAAGGCTTGCACCACTTCAAGTACACCACCTACTACTCTTAGATGCAACACGAGTCGTCCTGTAGATCTAGAAGATGTTCATACTTTTGCAGCCTACTAACTCATGACCAGATGGTAGGAAGAAGGAGAAAGAACAACAAAAGCGAGGTAAAAATTCTATCTCTCCAGGAGAAAATCTTTATATGGAAGCATTGAAAAATTTGTGGGCTAAGAAGAAAGAAGCTGAAGCGTTGAAAGAGGTTAAAAAAGGGAGCGCAGTGATGAGAGAATTGCAGTTGAGAAGAGAAGGCTTGAACTAAAAGAAAAAGAGATAGAGTTAAAACAAAAGATAGAAGATGAGATTACAAGAAAAGAACATAAAGATGACACACGTGCCATAGAGAAAAAAACATAAATTAAAAGAAAGAGATTTAGAGTTAAGACAAATGATTGAGGATGACAAAATTATGAATATGAGCACTACTAGCATGAATGAGCTCTAAAAGATGTACTATACAAAAATACAAGATGTACAAATTGAAGGGGCACAGAACAATCCAAAGCATGGATTAGAACAAGTTTGAAGAAAGTATTCAGGAGAACCGTCCAAAACTGTTAGGTGCTTTAGGCAAAGGAATTAATGACTGTGACTGATGTCTGAAAACAATGTTACTACTCTGCTTTTGTGAACATGGCTGCTTTTGGGTTGTTGGCAGAAACAAGTACTTGTATATGCACTGTTTAACTAGTTTGAGAACTGCTGCTTATATATATTTTACCTACAACATTAAATTGTGTGAACTGCTGATTATATAGTTTGAGAACATGGCTGCTTTTGGGTTGTTGTGTGAACTGCTGCTTTTGGCAATCAACAAACCGATAGCAGGACTTCTATTTGAACAGTTTGCTGTCTTTGCTCTTGAGAACAAAAATTTCATAATGTGTGTAAAATTCCAGCACTTCTCTCAAACTTGTTTTTCAGTGCATTAACCTAAATACATGACATTTCTTTTTACTCCTGGTTCTGCATATTACTCCCAACTCCTTCTGTTATTATCTAGATTCATAGCAAACAGGCAAACCAGCATATTTGAGTACATAATTATGACATTTTTATTTTAATAAAGGCAAGAACAGGTACATAATTAATAGCAAGTTTGAGTACACACCTAAAAGTAAAGAGTACATATTTAGTAATACGATTTCTAATTTTCAACCTCGCCATGGCGTTGCCAAATATAGCTGTTAGAAAATATAGCCATTGTAAATATAACTGTTCAAAAATATAGTCGTTGGAAATTTTGTCGTTCAAAAATATAACGGTTATAAATTCTGTTGGTGGTGGTTATAAGATATTAATAAAATATAGATAGATAAAATATAGGGAGCTAAATATAGAGAGCTCAATGGAGTGTTTCAAAAAATAGGGAGTCAATCTAGATAGGAAAGCTCTCTATTTTTTGTTATAGGGAGCTAAATATGAGGTGTTGATTGGAGATGCTCTTAGGCAATAGATCCATCGTTGGCGTTAGATGGGCTAGAAACTCGTTGTAATGAATTGTAATTTTTTCTAGTTTATCTCAAGGCATTGTCTAAGAGTACAGTACCATATGTTAGAGTATATAGTATGTATCTATATGGTAGGTTGAATATATGGTAATAGAGATGATATTAGGCATGATTAGATTATATTTAGTCATTTATTTTCTGTAGATCATCTATCTTATATCCGCTCATGTACTCCTATATATATCTGCAAGACATCCACATCCATAGTCTATTTCCCTCTCTTACAATCACCGTATTAAGAAGAAATTTGAGTGATTTGGCTGGTGGTATACCCAGGATGTCAATGGACACTCCATACCCATTTACCCATGAGTAAGCATTCTATTAAAGAACAGAAAAAAATTACTACTCATATGTATATAAATGGGAAAAAAAATATACCCATCAGATAAACCAATACGGATCTACCCTATCTATCTATCTATCTATCTATCTATCTATCTATCTATCTATCTATCTATCTATCTATCTATTCTATATAATGTACAAGTTAATGGACACTCATTTAAAAGATTCTAGACTTTCGTTTGCTTTCATTAAATCTCGGCCTTTATTCTCCCCCACCTGCCCGTAATCCCACATGGCCCTCCTTCTCACCCATCCCGCCCACACCTCCCCAGACTCACGTAGGTTAGTTAATCTCTTCCCCTCACGAGCGTCACGCCGTCGTCACCCTGCCCCGCTCCGTTCTATTGCCTCGGCTCCTCTCCTCTCCCACGAGAATCCGCCGCCGCATCTCCAGGTCAGCCGCCGCTGCCTGCCCCTCCCATGAGCTACTGCCACCGCCGCTACGCCGCCCCATGCTACAGTGTTCTGTTGCCTCGGTCCCTCCCCTCTCCCGAGAAATTATCATCTCTTGGAGTCTCGAATGTGTAAACAAGACAATCTGTTCTGTTTTATGCTTCACACTTCATCAAAATTGTTGTCTCTCGCTTTTGATATGTCTCTCTGATCAGCACATACTGATCACATTTTGGTATCTTGCTCTCTCTCCTCCTACAAGGAAAATTTCTCCAAACAATTAGTGAAACTAAGGATATCTTGCAGCTTGCAGTGTTGGCTGGTGATCTCCTACTTTCCTGGGCATTTTGTACTGCTGCGGTGCCTCTTGACAACAATGAGGCGTGCCAGTTTATCCTTCGATTTGTAGTGCAGTAATTTTTGTTTCATTCTTATTTTATTCTGTTGGCAATGTTACTACCTACGATGAAGTCAAGTACGAATGCTGGCAATTTAAAAAACCCCACAGAAACAAAATCATTACACTTTTAGCACATTGGCTGCCATGTCGCCTGCATTGTTCTCCAGTTCTTGCATCATCAGAATTTACAGTTGCGTTCCAGCATGAAGCTGTGACATCAAGATACCCACCTTGATTCCCCCCTATTTTCCTCTGTATGTTGTATTATTACTAGCAACGGCTGTAAATAACCTTGTAACTGGTGAGTTTATGCAGACGACAATAACTCCTGCACAACGCTGTAGGTGCATATCAACACGTTATTCACATTTTCTGGCTGAATTATTCCTGGGTGATGGAGATTTTCCTGGATGCTTGCTAGGTCACTGGCATTGTTCTATGAGGCATTTTCTTGCTTTAGAAAAAGGAGCTTGATTGGTTCTATGAGGATGGTGCAGCAGCTATTTTTCCAGATGGTATGTATGTTTGGTTTTGTGCAATGGTTTTTGGTTAAACTATGTAAAACTCTTTTGTCAGCTTTGCTGTTAGCTTGAAGTTGCCCACAATAGTAGTAGATACTAGAGAGCATTTGTTAGTTAGTCTGTTTTCTTATATGTCACTTTACTTTTCTTGTTTTTAGTATAAAATGTGACAATTTTCAGTACAATAAAATGTGATAATTTTTAGTAAATGCATTTACATGCTGATCGGGGGCTTCAATTTTGAAATTGCAGTGTGGGAACCATTTACATAATTCATTCCTGAGGACGAAAGGAATTGTTTCATAGTTGCATAATAAGAAGCGGCTAACTACTCAAATCTAGCTTTTGGTTGATTAGTCCAAGAATGGCTTATGGCTTTATGACGCTCAATGGAAAAGTTGCATGTTTGTTCAGGGTTTTTTAGACTACAAGCTAGCTAATAAGCTGTGAGTAGACTGGGTATTGAAGTGTTGTTTATCAGGCAGTGCTACCAGCTGCCTTCAATGGCTAGCTGATTGGCAGCCAATGGATCAGCATGGAACTACAAAAAAATGGAGTTTCTTATGGCTTTTACATTTTGTTAGCTTCACAGGAATATCCAGATCTCGCCGTTTGAGAAAGAAGCTCTGTTTACTGCTACAACACTGACAAGAAAACTGAAGCATGAACCAAGACAGGGTAGAAATTGTATGTGATGCACATTTTGTCGGATCATTTGCTTTGGAACATAGTTGCTCACTTCTTAGAATGGGAACGAGAAAAGATAGCCGCATTGTATTTAGAGATATTTCAAACAACGTCAGCAAAGGTGACATTGATACTTGTCTAACTATGTTTTGAAACTCACACATTTCTACAATCATGTCTCAATAAATATGTTTACGTACAGGAACACAACCGCTGCCTTTCGATGACGAGGTGCGTAAGAGGAAAGAGAGGAACAGGAAAAAATGAGAATATCATGCAAGAAGAAATGTTGAAGAAACCAACGAGCAAAGAGAGGAGGGGAATAAAAAGCAACGTGAATACAGGGCACGAAAGAATTCTGAATCATCACCAGCTATTTCAGATGCGTTTGTCAACCCAGGGCTACCTTACTACATATATAGACAAAGCGGACTATATGAATTGGATAACATTATTCAAAGTTTAAATATTACAGGAACTCCGTCCGCAGTAGACCAACAATCACCATATGTGACAGGGTATTCAACAGTTTTGCAAGCATCTAGAATAGTACGAGATAACAACATGCTGTCCCCTACAGGTACTTCCATAAAATAATACATTAATTTTACTTTTCATTGCAATTACAATATACAAAGCATAATATTTTATAAATAACATATTATAGGAATTTGCTCTGTAGTATATATTCTATCACCATATGAGACGGGGTTTTCAGGAGTTGTGCAAGCATCTAGTATAGAAGACAAGAAAAATAATAATCAGGATGAACTCATTGACTGGTTACATAGAAATGATAAATATATGAGACTACGAGATACCATCTGTCCTACAAATACAACACGTCAAAGTGACATGCTGCCTTTTTCCTACTATCCTTATTAACAGATAACATATATGGTTCGAGATGATAAACTTATTATTTTTTTGTCTATTTTTGATCAGATGGTAGTACAGCTAACAACAAGCTCCAACAGAAATGATAGAGGTATGACAATATCTATGAATACAATGAGGAAGTGGAGTATAGGAAGATTAGAGCAAGTAGCAACGAGATGGACCAAATTTCGGTGCCTACTTAGGATCAATCTGCGTGCCAAACGCCTCTACAACAGAACAGTGTAGAACCCAATGATATATTATATGACAGTACCTTATTTGAGCCTACATAACCTGTTTCTGATGACGAAGGTGGTTTATATCGCTAGTCTTTCTTTTAATACGTACCTATTGTCTTTACATTGGTAAAACTCACCTGCAATCACCCATCATGCAATAGATCGTTTAGAGGAGGCACATGAGTTGGACAATGCAGATGACGATGAAACTAGACAATTTCTTGGTGAAGGTAATAGAAAGTACATGTATATTTCTTCTTTGGTTTTATACTCTTTTCTATATCATATTACAATAACTTATGGTCAGTACTTGGTTTACTAATAGATGATGCATTCGAGTCGTATTGTGTGTCTGTTAATCGTGTTGGTGATACTACCACCGAAGATCCATATGACTATGTCTACCAAGATTTGTCAGATAGGCACCATATTTTTAGAAAAAATATCTAATTGTCAATATTGTGGTGCCATGAGGTTTTAATTTGAGGGATCTGGATTCTGTTGTAGAAAAGAAAAGATAACAGTCTATATTTTAGAGGTGTCTACTGAGTTAAAAAAGTTGTTTACAAGTCAACTAAATGATGATGCAAAATATTTCAGAAGACACGTACGATACTTCAACTCTCATTTCTCTTTCACAACCCTTGGAGTTACTTTGGACCGACGAGTTAGCATAGCAGTTGAAACTGGTATATATACATTTCGTATGCATGGTGCCTTGTACCATCGTCTTGATCATCTGGTGACGGGTTCTAAAGGCCCGCGTCATTTGCAACTCTACTTCTATGATATAAAAGATGATACATTGGATCACAGAGTACGAAGGTTCCCACATGTTGAAGTATCCAAAAGGTTCCCACATGGATGTTTGAGGCTTCTCATATTTATCTAACATGTATTTTTGGATCTTCTCTGTTAACATTTTATCATTCACCTTCTTTTTTTATATGTACATTTCAGAATCTCAGTGTTTTTTTATCGTTGCTGTCTTTTGCAGGACGAAGAGAGATTCAGGAATAGGACAATGTTTGACATGCTTTAACTACGAGAAACTCATCCGTTAACTGCCCAAATTGCCTTTTTTAATCAAATGTTCTTCCAGTCATCAGTAAAAGATGTTTTCTATATTATTCCCGTTCACCCTACTGCTAGGTTTGTACAGTACAAGTACATAATACATTTATTTCAAACTTTTGTCTCGGTGATTCTATCCTCTTGATAATTATTTACAGTGTTAGATATTTCTTCTCTGCTTGCAGTAACGGAATGACTAGATTTCTTTGTTTATGTTAAAGGAAAGGGTACAACATCTCTGTAATATCTCCAGTTAAGGGGTTTAATGGCATTCCTCGTAACAGAGTTCTGTAAGTATATCAAAGTATATTGTAAGTTATTTGAGTCAAAATTAAATCTTCATGTGCTATATGTAATTATTTTGGTTTTCAATTTTATTAAACATTTATTATCTTTTGATTTTTATCGTTACGTTAGTATAGACACACTACTGAATATAATATCAGAACATGTGATTTAGTGCCGCTCTAGTCTTTCCGCTGCTGCTCGCCCCCGGAGGGGATCTCCATTGATCGTCCGTTCTTCCGGCTGGCCTCCGACGTGCACCGGTTTCCTAGCTCGTCCCCGCGCCGTCCGGCCACGCGTCGTGTCTCCAGCCCGCTGGCTACGCCGAGCCGCGACCGCGTTGGTCGCCGCAGCGCTGGATCTCCGCGACCACGTCGTCTTCCTCGCCCCTGGTCCCTTGGATCTCCGCCTCACCGCTGCGTGGGAAGGTCCTGCGCCACCGGCCGCCGTCGTCAGTACTCCGGCGCCCCCAATTTTCGCTCTCCTCGCC
>KE372724.1:131615-148693 GCA_000418225.1 Zizania latifolia | reverse complement strand
GAATTTCTAAATTTTTTGAATTAAGTTTGACCAGCTTTAACGAAGCGTTAAACTAGTAGATCAACGTCCAACAATGTTCTAAATTGAACTACCAAAATTGTACTTCTTCGATCCTTACACTTCAAAAACTCAATCTACATCAGTATAATAATGCATATACAAATACAACAATCCAGGAATTAAACAATAAAATAAACTAAAAGTTGTATAAAGCTACATCTTTCCGATTATGTCAGTTTACATTATTTCTTATACAAGTTAAGAGGACAAAAAATTAAAATAAACCAGGTGCTAATTTGCAAAACAATTAGCAAGTAAAGTTTTTCCAAACCCTGCTCTTGGGGTTTAGCTGATCACCGATCCCTTTCATCACTAGTAGTATACCCATGCTAACGTAACGGTAAAAATCAAAAAATAATAAATGTGTCGAACTTGAAACCTATTTTTTTAGTTAGTTTATTTAACTTCAAAAATTTTCAATTCAGAGTTACGTGTGAATTAAAGAATTTTCTGGCAGATTCAAGAATGCATATATGTCCTTTTCAAAAACAATAATACACGTCTAATTGTGCTTCTGTGTGGCCCTGTTTTCATACGGACATCTTTGAAGGAAAACAACACAAAAAACTAAAACTAATATATACTACGATTTGCATGAATTTGCACTGACCATTTCAAAAACAGAGAATCAGATAACCGGACAAATCAAATGGCAGAGACAAATTGTAACTAAATCTGTCCAACACTGCAAGCACTTGTTTCCTTCAGTACCAACTCTGAATAGAATCCGAAGTTCAGAAAAGAGGAAAAAAACTATAAAACTAGTTTTTATCAAAAGATTGCCCTTCAAATATGTGTTATTCTCTTCACGAGCTTACATGAGCTAGGCTCAAACTCGGCTCGTTGACAGCCCTAATCTAATCCCAGTCAAACCACAATGCCCTAAGCCCAGTCTAACATCATAACTTTTATACATTGTGAATTATTCTAATACGCTTAAGAATTTCTTGAATTTCTTCAGGAATGTTCCATTTACATTCATTGTCATTGTACTTCAGCATTTCTACGAAAAACTTGGTCCTCAGGACATAACTATCATGTACATGCATTTCACATATTATTATTAGAAAAACAATAAATACTTATATATAGAATATTATTGGCCAAATATAAAAAAATAAGGGTACTCACTGTACTAATTAATGATAATCTTATACCATCCCATGAGTATATAAAGTTGATAACCAAAAAACCTGTTATATTCCTGCAAAGGACAAATTGCTGTTACATATTATATTACACATAAGTAATCAAATTAATTAGGTGTTTACAAGTTGTAGACAATTAGCAGTCAAATGTTTTCGGGACCCATCTCGGTAATATGCGATTCCATTTATATATATCGTCATTCCATTTAGGATTGGCTAAATCTATGACGAGTTTCAAATTATTCATAATATTTTGCAGTTTGTGGGTATAGTGCAAGTCTGGATGAGAATACTTAATCCATGTAGGTAAAGACATCGGATACATTATATAGACACTTCTAGACTTCATTCTAAATATGAATAGTGTGAAGCATTCCAAAAAAGAGTAGGCAATAGAATCTTCCAACAAATAATTTCATGTAAGGGCAATAAAATACAAAGATTATAATGGAACAAAGGATAATAGCTTACATCGCTGCAATCTAAAATATCGTACTCCATGTCAGGCCAACATTCAAACAATTTTGCCAACCGGTTAATATCTAGCTTGGATTTATGAAGTGAGTCTCGAGGAAAATCAGATATGGTCTGTTTTTGTTCAAAAATCAGTGTTATTATGAACACAATTAATATGATATAAAACAATTATATAAACTTACACAGAACTTTAGATCCATATAGTGGTATTTGTCTTCTAACCACAGCAAGGCCTCATTGCATGCAAACATCCGAACAGCTAGGTTGAAGCAATCAGTATCCATCGACATATTTGTATCTAATATGTATTTAATTTTCTTGAGACTTATAGAAATTGGATAAGGCTTGGTGCTCTAAATCCATTCTTTCATATTAAATGATTAATTCTAGTTAAAGCAAGCTCATAGGTGATCAAGTTTTACTATACATATACTATATTAAATGAAAAGTACTTACTCTAAATATTCGGCATTGTCTATCGACATGATATATGCGCGTAATGCACACATTAGTTCTTCTGTGGTTGATGAGGTTATTCTAGTGGAAAGAACACATGGAGGTACATCTGATTTAATTTCATTTGATGCGTATGGCGGTTTAGGTACCTCAAACGGAGCATCGATAATTTCAACATCACTTAGACCCTCTCTATCATCATTTTCCTGTTCAGGTTCTTAGTGTCCTTTCTTTGTGTTTAATCTTGAGTCTCATAAGATAGCAGGTAGCTTAAACCTAAAATTTGTTATATCATTCTGTAAAATAGTATAAGATATAATAAAATAATCATACATATGACTGGTAATCTGGTATAATTTCATAGCATGCAGTAACATAGTCACATCCCCATATGCCAAATGTAATCGCATGCAAGAAATTTATCTCCAGTGTAAACAATCATCTTGCTTCTTGCAACAAAAGCAATGCTAGGTACCAATGCTGTCGATGATCAACAATTAAACATAATAACAGAGATACCTCACATAGAAGTCATTTCAATTATTCATAAACTAACAATGATATGCAAACACATCTAGATATTTCCAGCATGTTAAAAACAGCATTCACTCTAACTTTCTGCAATTATGTACTCATCAAAGATGCAAACAACAGAAGCATATACCAAATCTCACAGGTGTGGTCAATTAACACGAAAGTTGAAAGAAGGGCAGTTTAATCAAAAGTCTATGTTGAAACACTTCCATTGAAAACATAGGGAGGAATATCGATTTACAAACTGAAAAGCCAGATAATGTTTAATGTTTGTGAATATGCACACCCTGACACCCTTTTATGCTTACCGACCGGGAATCATTTCAAGAAAGCACATTCCAGTTGCACTGCCAATTTTTCTGTAAGGAAACATTCTCATCACCATGATATTGCTCATAAAGTTGTGTTTGTTGAGGATAGTACGAAGTTGCAAATAAGCTTGCAAGATTACCAAATTCACTGGAGCTTAAAGTATGCTGCAAGTCAAAGTAACAAATTAGTAAAGGTCTAAAGCTATACTCAAATAAAAAGGTTCAAAGTCAAAAAATAAGCATTCAATGAGTTTAAATAAAAAATCTTGCCTCAGCAAGGTATCAGTAGCATAATTAATGTTATAATCATAACTTCAACCAGAATTTGTTAGAATAGAATTACTTCAATCTTGAGTCAGCAAGATATCCGTAGCACATCAGATGTGATAAAGATAGTCACAACTGGATAATTACAACATAATTACTGAAATAACTAATGCATAACAGGACAATATATGAAGCAATCTAACTTACATTCTCAAATTCAGCAGGTGTACCATCTGCGCAGGACTGATAGTATCCCGAATTCATAGACCAAGAAGGCTTAATTGGATCAAGTCGTTCATCTGGTACATGTTCATCAGGCTGTATATCATATGAATGCCTCAATATATCCAAATTATCAATGCTGTTATAGTTATTGTAGGTTGAGAAGCTCTGCACCAATTATTTAGTTGACAATTATAAGAAGACATAAAAACAAAATGTGTTTTCCCTTGAAAGAGATGAAGGCGAAGTCAAACTGAACAAACAAATGAATTGTTAATTACCAAGTGAAAAAATATAAACATCATTGTAGATGACAAACCTCATAGTACTCCAACTTGCGAGAATAAACTGTTTCTGAAGGCTCAAACTGAACGTGTAGTGGTTGTTCACCAAACTGCTGGTTGTAACAATAAATAGGTTGAGATGAAATATTATTCTCTGTATAACAGCTGGACAAGACTTCCTGCGTGCAGATTGAAATCTGGAATGGGATTATAGAGGTGAAGATAACGGGCAGCATCAACTCAATGCTATTCAAAACTAATGTATCATTGATTAAACTTTCTAGTCATCGGAAGCAACTACCTGAATATAAATAATCTTTTTCGTTTCATTTGGTATACTCTGCTCATTTTACAGGTCAAATATATGGATAAGATTGACAAATTCTGGTAGAACAATATGTGTGTGGTGTTCAAGATGGTAGTTAGACAGCACTGGCATGGCTTTGGCTAGTTATTTCACTAAAAATAATTCAAACATAACTAAATTGTCAAAATGATTTCATGTAATTGAACTAAATGCTCAGGCTGATGACTAATGACTCATTCATGTTGATCACTAACAACTAAGTGAGTAACAGGTGAGCATTACCTGATACTGAGGCTCCTCTTTGTCAGCGTCCAGATAGTTCTGATTAGGAAGCCAAGTAGTTTCATTGGAAATGACATCAGTACTGTAAGACTGTTCATAAGTAGGCTATGCATATGCATACGTTTCATCTTTGGCATTATCATCCCATGTAAATTGCTGCCTCCAGCGTACAAAACAGTAGAGGTAGCAGTCTGCGACGACGAATAAACATGAGCAGTGAACCCTCGAGAGTATAGCAAGTCAAAAGCAAAATATAAATCCAACGTGGCAGGGTGCATTTGCTCACATTGCCACTGCTGTAATCCAGACCTTCGCCAGCGTGGTGCCATTGTACAGTTCCAGTGGCCGGTGGCTGCACCTCGATGACGACGGCGTCCTCCACTCCTCCCTTCCTGTTGGCGTACATGGGGACCTCGTGGAAGTCCAACCCGATCCGCCGCAAGTCAAAGCCATCCTAGATGCCAAGTCAGCCATTGCAGACGAAAGGCCCTACCTGGAGTTAACGCAGGCAACCTCGCTACGCACGGCCTCTACTCGACCAAGCGACGAGCGGCGACCTCTGCTGAGGTTGAAAATTAGCATAACTCTAAGATTAAAATAGTAAGATTCGATCAAGGAAAGAATAATATGAGAGACATGCTACTTATGGATAAATTCTTGGGCCATTTGCTAAGTATCTTAAAGAAAATGACATAGTAGCGTAATACTCTATGCATGGAGAACCACAACAAAATAGAGTGGCTGAGCGTAGCAATCGTACCCTTATGGATATAGTACGTAACATGCTAAGTCATTCTACCGTATCTTCTAAGTTGTGTATGAAGGTATCAAAGACAACCACGCACATATTAAATCAGGTTCCCAATTAGTCTATACCCAAGACACTTTATGAATTATGGACTAGGAGAAAACTAACAATTAATTATTTATGTGCGTGAGGCTGTCTAGCTAAAGCTAAATTATTTAATTCAGATATCCAGAAAAATCTTAGGGATATCGATTTTACTGTTCTGACGACCCCACCTCAGTTAAGGAGGCCATAATGAGTAAAACACTCATCTAGATGGCTTGAGGGCCATGAAAGATGAATCTATGAGCACTAACGGCATCTGAGACTTAGTAGAAATTTCTAAAGGAGCCAAAACAACAGGCTATAAGTGGGTCTACAAAACTAAGCATGACTCTAAAGGAAATATTGAAAGGTTCAAGGCTAGGCTCGTATATAAGGGTTTTACTTAGAGAGAGGGGATTGACTATAATGATATATTTTTTCCCATCTCAAAGGACTCACTAAGAATTGTCATGGCGTTGGTTGCTCATTATTGTTTAGAGCTTCAACAAATGGATGTTAAAACTGTATTTCTTAACGGTGACTTGCATGAGACAGTGTTCATGACACAACCTAAGGGTTTTGCTTGAAAGGCAAGGAACGTACATGATGTAGATTAAAGAAATCCATTTATGGTTTTAAGTAAGCGTCAAGACAATGGTACCTTAAATTTGATGCAACAATTAGAAAGTTTGGATTTAAGAAAAATGAGGTGAATAACTGCATATACATTAAGAGTAAAGGTGAAAAATTTATAATTCTAGTACTCTATGCGGATGATATCCCATTAGCAAGTAGCAATAAGGATATGCTGCTTGAGACTAAGGGATTTATGTCCTCTAATTTTGATATGAAGGATCTCGGTGAAGCCTCTTATGTTCTTGACATTAAGATATACCGAGACATGTCTAAAGGAGTATTACGATTATCTCAGAAGTCATACGTAAAAAGAGTACTTGAAAAGTATAACATGAGTAAGTGCTCTCCCATGCCTGCTCTAATAGTTAAGGGCGATAAGTTTGGATCATTTCAAAGCCTGAGAAATCAATTAGAATCTAATCAGATGAAAGTTGTTTCATATGCTTCAGCTGTTGGAAGCCTTATGTATGCTCAAGTCTGTACGTGTCCAGAGTTGACGTTTGTAACTAGGATGCTTGGCAGATTTCAAACAAATTTAGGATTAGACCACTAGAAAGCTGTTAAGAAAGTCTTACGTTATTTGCAAGGCACTAAGTATTACATACTCACATATAATAGATCTGATAACCTTGAGGTTATAGGTTATCTAGATGCTGATTTTATGGGGTGCATGGATACCGAGAAATCCATATCAGGTTATGTTTTTACCCTAGCAGGAGGAGCTATTTCTTAGAAAAGCTCAAAACAATCACTTACTGCATTGTCGACAATGCAGGCTGAGTCTGTGGCATGTTATGAAGCAACTGGGCAAGTTGTATGGCTTAAGAATCTCATCACAGAACTTAGAGTGGTCGATAGCATTTTTAGACCACTCACTATATACTGCGATAATAAGGCCATAATTTTCTATTCGAGTAACAACAAGTAAAGTGGTGCTACCAAACACATTGACATTAAGTATCATGTTGTGAAAGATAGAATCTAGGATCAAACTATTAAGGTTGAGCATATAAGTACTACGTTTATGCTTGTGGATCCGCTTACTAAAGACTTATCTCCTAACTTATTTAAAGATCATGTTACCGACATGGGATTAGCGGAAAGCCTTTAGAATGTGATCCTAGATATAGGGGCATAAGAATCAACTGACATCCATTAAGTTATTAGGTGTTCCATTAAAGTATTATAATGGACTATAGGTACTAGGGTTGCAGTGACGAATATCTATTGCTGTAACGTATTAACTTAGTTAGCTATTCTACTAAGATAGGGCACGTTAAGTTAGCCTTTTGATCAAGGGGGAGATTGTTAGTTGGTTTGTTATGTGATCTGCATGGCTAACAACTTACCCAGTCAAGAGTTGTTGGAGGTAGGTCCCACCCCATGCGCCAACACTCCTTGCGCCCAAGGCAGCCGTGCGAATAGCCCACGCGTATGCATGCGGCTAACAAACTTGAACGCTTTGATCGGGAGCGTCCTGATCTTCATGAATCGCCCCCGAGTCCCCTCCGCACTATAAAAAGAGGGCTTCGGCTGCACGCGCGAGGTGACGATCTCTCATATGCATACCTAACCCACAACACTCTAAGTTCATCGATCCTAAGAGCACGGTTAGGGGATAGGTAGTGCGGTTTCGGTGACTATATCGATCTATGCCGAATCGCTGCTTCAACTCAAGAAATGGCCTCATCATCCACTACTCCGGGCATGTGATTCATGTTTTCCGCATAAGTGCGTTCATCTATTAGGCTATGTTTATGATTGAAGTAATTAAGAAATCTAACAGACATTACCCATATGTCTTAGGACCCTTAACGTGTTGTGCTTCACCTTCCTCGAGCCCAAGTTTATGCCAATGGAGAGGCCCGCGCAGGACAAAAATTTGTTTAACCCAGCAAATCGGTGGGCCGTCGCCATCCCTACGGCCTACCCAGCACGTGCACTGGCCCAACTACGCTAAGCGAATCCGAACCCAACCCGTTACCACTTTTCAACCCGCTACGACACCTACAAATACTGGAGCCCTAACACCTAAACCCTCGGCCTTCCACCTCCGCCGCCGCCTTCGCAATCGCCATGGCTGCCTCTCTCGAGCTAGGGTTTAGTGCTTCATAATTCCATGGCATTAAACCCTAGCCGACGGCAATAAAGGTTCTGCTTGCCCATCGATGGTGGGTCTTGCTTTGTGATACGTTTCTTTTTTGTTCCGTTTGATTTGTTTTCGATTTGCGTCTTTGCTTTGCATGGATTGATTTGCCGGCCTAACATTGCAATTCTTCGCTGCTAATATGCAGTGCGGCGAGCGATCTATCCTTAGGAGAGATCCAAACAAAGGGGAAGACGATTTCTTTGTAAATTTCTACGATTTTTTGTACTCAATTTTTCTTTGGGGTTTCCTCTGTATTCGAAGTAGGTGTCGATAAATGCTGTTCTACAATTGGCATGGCTGGGGATGACGAAGAAAATCGTTCGGATTCCCATTGATTTCTAATCAGAAATGTGATCTTTAACCAGCTACTTCTGACTCAAATCATGCTATTGGATAGTTTTATTTCGTAAAAAGGTTCTTTTTTTACTTGTCGTTTATGAGTGTATTCTTGAGGACCAGAGGACTAGTGTGAGAAACATTTGCTGCTCTTGATGGGGATGATGAAGAAAATCGTTCGGATTCCCATTGATTTCTAATCAGAAATGTGATCTTTAACCAGCTACTTCTGACTCAGATCATGCAATTGGATAGCTTTATTTCGTAAAAAACGTTCTTTTTTTACTTGTCGTTTATGTGTGCGTTCTTGAGGACCAGAGGACGAGTGTGAGAAAAACATTTGCTGCTCTTGATGGGGATGATGAAGAAAATCGTTCGGATTCCCATTGATTTCTAATCAGAAATATGATCTTTAACCAGCTACTTCTGACCCGAAATCATGCAATTGTATAACTGGAAATTGAGTTCTCGTGCCATTGTGTAATTCTGTCTTGCAAATGTATCTCCGTTTCTTTCTTTTTATTTGTTTGTGTGTATGTGTGCGTTCCTGAGGGCCAGTGATATGAGAAATATTTGCTACTCTTGATGGGGCAAGAGTCCTATCTGATGATCACTAATCACCAAGATCTCTGAGGCCTTTGATAATCTTCATGGTTTATTTTTGTGATTTGCTTCTCTTCTATACTGATTTTTCGTCGCAAGCGGTTTAACATAACCATGGGAAGACAGGGTGATTAAGTAAACTGCAGACATGCATGCTCTGAAAGTGATAATTTCTGTCACTATGAACTCAAACACGTAATCAACTGATATGCACGACGCAATTATGGACAGAACTAATGAATAAATCTTGTTTAACCTGTGATTATGTGTGCGAGTTTGATTTTGATTGTTTTCATCCACCTTGCCAGGACCCCAATGCATTGTTGTCTATTTTCCATATCATGTTTCACCATACGACAGTATTTTCATTCATTATAATTGAATAGAAACAATTTCTCCTGACATATGCGTGACAGTACCTTGCAAAAAAAATCAAAGATGGGACAAGCGCACTTGCAATTGATAATTCGGTCACTAGTAGTGATGAATCTTAGGAGCGATGAATCTGTCACCACTGGTACCATCAACGCTTCGCTATTTTTACTATAGTTTTTACAGTTTGCTATTTGATATTATTTAATATTGTTATATAACAACTAATATTTAACACATATATAATTAAAATGAGTATTTGAAGTAAAAATCAATAACATATATTATATAATATATATTTAACTTATTTTAGATAATATTATGAGATTTTCTTTTGTTTGTAGTAAAGCACGGGCAACGAAAACCGGTCACATGTCAGTACCATTTGGGACCTCCTGAATAAGCTGCACCATATACAAATACAACCATATCTTATAATTGTACATGAGCCGAGAACTTTCAGAAGAAGCGACACGAACCACGGCATATTTTCCAGGAAAGGGCTGCGGTATCAGGGTTAATCTGCTTGATATGCAGGGAACCACTTGCTGAAATCAAGCCATCAAGAACTCGCACAGCTCTGACGACTGTCACGATTAAGGATGAAAATATGCACCAACACTGTAACAACAATTAATAAGCAATAGAATAGATATATTTACATTATTGTTTCATAATTGCCAGAGAATGGAACCATTATAAGAAGGGGATAGACACAATTGGGACGCCTAGCACACTAACCCGGACCTGAAGGAACCTACAGTTCTGACGATCAAATGGCCCTTCCATGACCACCAAATCATATCTTGTTGATCTTCTCGGCGATCACAACAGGGTTCTGCCTGGCAATCTGATCTCGGCCGGCCTTCTTGTAGTCAAATGTGCATTCGTGGGATTCGCTGTAACGGTGTGTGGAGCAGAAGGTTCCCCCACAGCGGCAGGGGTAGCCAGTCAGGCCAACCTTCTTGCGGCATGAATGGCATCGGTTGCTGGGTGGCTTTGGAGGCTCCTGTGCTGCTGCTTGCTCATCGTCTACAGCTGCGGCAGGCACTTCATCTGGCTTTGCTGGTTCCATTGGCGTCTTGGAAGACGATGAACCTGTGAACACCTTCTTGCTCACTGCAGGGACGGCCATTGTTGTGACCTTGATGAAGTCCCTGTAGCACTTGGAGCACATATTGTTCGTCATGCTACTGCCGAAGAATCCACAGTTGTTTACACAGAATATTGGGGCTTCCGGTGTGTGGACAGTCTCCTCAGACTCCTTTTTCCAGCTTTCTTGCGCCATTGTTACCGACGAGCTGTAGGTGCAGCAGATTAATGCAAACTTGTCATCAAGAAATGGTGATGCAGAAATGCCAGCAAAAGAAACTCGGGGCAAGAGGTAAAACATCATATGCAAGCAAAATGATTATAAAAAGATGGAGGAAAATAGCGATAGGAATCATGAAAGGATTTCTACTACATTTTCAGTTTCATTTAATTAAGTGATGTACTCTGTTTTAGTGTTTCAGCTCATAAATAAATTTGAACGGTAGGACAGCTAATAAACCGACGAATACATCCCAGATTAACACAGTTATACTGAATATTGTTTCAGCCAGCCAACCAATTCAAGAGACCTTCGAACAAGGAGCTGATAAGATTTCCTAATTCCATTCAGCTGATGATTATGTTGGCAGGCAAAGGGCGATTTTGAAACATTGAAAACATCTGTACATATGATTATTCATTTCTCCTGGCCTGACTACTTCCTGCTAGCAGTAGATCCCTCTGAAAACTGAACAATTCTTAAAGCACAGCACTACCTGCAACTCATCGCTTTAAACTGTTAGCCAGTGCCCTGTGCCCCCCGGACTGCTTTACGAGTCGATTTTATTCTGCACGACCTAAATTTGAGGCCCCGGTGCGAAAATAGAACATATAATCGAATGATTTATATAACCAAATTATATTTTCACTTAATTATATAACTTAAATACATGTTATTTTTATGATACTTAAGATATATCAAATGTTAGTGTTGTTGGGGACGAACTTGTGTTAAAATAGTACGAACGATGAATCCACTAAATGATTGTAATCACTAATTTACTTTTCACTATCCAGTAAATAATAATCGCATACATTCACTTATCAGTATGTAAACTTTCTTTTTTCTTTTTTCTCTCTGTTTAAGTACATACTTTACTTAATTAGGAGGATTTAGGACCCTGATTTTTTAGGGGCTGTGTGACTGCCAACCATGTCCCTGGCCACTAGATGGCCGTGGGCGGTGGGTCTAGGTAATTGAAGCTTTCCGAACAAGGAACTGACAAATTTTCCAAATTCTATTCAGGTGATGATTATGTTGGTAGGCAAAGGGCGATGTTAGCCTACAGCATCAGGCCATCGTGTTCTTATGCACCACCGGAATAAGACAGGCGACAGCAAACTGCTGAAGCAACATACGTCGTCAGTATGTGCACACAAGCAGGAAATCCCATCCCACCATTTGCCACACACGGCAAGCAAGAAAAAGGTTGCTGCTTTACTCATCTCTCCGAGCTAATCTCGCAAGAAGGTTACCTTCTATCATCGGATAGCTCCTCTTACAACTGCCAGATGATGATTTCGCACAAGGTTCACATGCTACAGATAATTCAACTACTCATCAAGCGCGAGCAAAGCAAATCCTTATGTGTTACCCACTTCTTTGCTGCAAGTGCTAGGTTCAAAAGGTAAAATCCCCCTCGACAATGTAAAATCATATCACGCCAAAATTCAAAGTAAAAAACAGTCAACCTTCCCATCCGAACACACGTAAATCCCAAACGAGAGAGAGAGCAACTCCACACAAAACAGCCACGGATCCAGCAGCATCAACCTGATCCCCGCGCAAGCAGACGCGCACACAACGACTCCCCCCACGACCCAGCCCAAAAGCATCCTCGAAATCACAAGCACACAAGAACCACCCCAAGAACGAGCGGCTCCAGATCGGCCAACGCCCCGCCGACCACGGCCGGCCGCCGATCGGATCTGGAGAAGAGAAGAGGGAGGACGAGCGGCAGCGAGCACCAACCTGTGGGCGCGAGACGGCACGACACCTTTTCTCCACGGAGAATTTCCTCTCGCCTTTTTCCTTTCCTTTTCTTCGCTTCGCGTTGCGGGGAGATGAGGTTGGACGACGAAGCTGTTGGTTTACTTCGGGGCGCTTATATAAATAAAGGCCACGCCGACGTGGAGATACTTACATTGCTAAACAGAGAAAATATTTATATATTTAAGAATAGTAACAATAATTTATAAATAAACTAATAATTATACCGACTTACTAGTATATGCTTCTATCTTTGAAATTGCTCTAAATTATTTATAAATTATCACTGGATAAAAAAATATCATATTTATACTTCTAACTTGCGGTGCATGAAGATGTGGCGGCATAGAACCCTTTATTATCTTTATGGTTATATATATACATAGTATGTATTCTTGGATTCCTCTGAGCACACATGTATTAAATAGATAAACCAAATTAATCAGACACTTTAGAGTTTAGAGTTACCACTTGTATTGAAGCTACCATATATAAAGGAATACAAAACCTAAATTATAAAAAAGCCAACAAAACAATGTCTGATACATTAAAAAATCTGTCATTCACTCGTAAACATTTTTTCACTTTTAACATATGATAATCAGGTTTATCAAATATTTAAATTATCTAACATAGGAATGGCAATAGGAGGATCCTAGCAGGGAGGGGTCCCTGTACCCGTCCCTGATAGTGCAATTTTTTTTTGTTTCCTGTCCCCGCCCTCTGTCGGGTTGACGGATACCCGTCAGGAAGAAAATTCTTATCGGCGGCATGGCTAGATGGCTACGTGTATGGCGTCACAGCATGGCCAAACGGTTGCGGTAGTGGTGTGCCCAAGCGGCGATGGGGGAGGGGCCCATAGTCGGGGGGCGTAGCCTGACTGCGGTGGGGAAGGAGGCCGTAGCCGAGGGCAGCGGGGGAGGCCGGGAGGGGGCCGTAGCTAGGCAGTGATGAGGGAGGGAGCTGTAGCTGCACGACAGCACAACGGGAAAGGATGGCGAGGGCCTACGACCGAGCGACAACGACGACGAGGAAGGATGCCTGGGCGGCGACGGGAAGAATGCTAAACGGTGGCGATGGGTCAAGACTCGAGGAGTCGAGGGGGCGAGGGCGAGGGTTGGGGTAGCGGCGACCACAAGGTGGCAGTAGTGCAGCACCCAAAAAGACCAAAATAACACATTATATATATATATATATATTATCGGGTCAAGTCTGGTAGGGAATAGGGATGGGGAACGGTGTGGAACATCCCTATCAACGTCAGACTTAATGGGGATGGATTTTTCTTGTTTCTTTTTCTACGGGGAAGATTTCCTCTGTACCCGTCCTCTATCAAAGAAAATCCCTATCACAGATCAGGAAATGGGCTCGTTGCTATCCCTAATTCTAAACAGTCTTAATAATCAAGTTTATTAAATGGTTAATATTGTTCAATCAGTAAATTATTCATCTAACCGGACTATATAATAATATAATTAGTATTACATGATAATCCTGATAAATTATTTAAGGATATCCTTTTCCTAATCCAGGCTCAGGTTATCTCATCGCGGGACCCTTCCGGTGGCCTGTGGACCCCGATGCCAGAGTCCGTTTGGCTGCAGGTGGGGCCAGTGTGATGGGCACGCGCTTCCGCGCTTGGCAGCCGGTGCGACGGATCGGTTCGAATTTCGGTAGGGCCCACATGTCGGTGGCAGGCTTTTGGAATTTTGGGAGAGGACGGGAAACGCTAGGTCCACATGGAACTTTACACGGGTGTAATTAGATACATGCCTCTTCTTATACTTGAACTATAGGCGAATTATGTGTCAAACAAAAAAACTATAGCCAATTCTACTTTAATCATAGTCAGTTATATAACTAATAATCAGGAAAAAATGATAATTTGTCACTCTCAAAATGATTCTCTTAATTATGTTATTCTCTATGATAATAAAATATAAAACTATCTAAAGTTAATGATATTTAGATTAGAATGACAAAAAAAAATAAAGACGCTTCTTAGCGTTGGCAAATTATGAAGTCTCTCGCTTTTCATGTAATCCAACAGTTTAAAGTCTGCAAGATTTTTTACTTCATTGTTCTGTTCATAGGACTTACGTATATTTTTACTGAATTGATCTAGGGTTTACGTTTACTTATCGGAATATGTATTTGCAGCATAAATGTTCATAATTCTAGGCGCTGAAAAGAGCGTGGAGATTCACCACGAATCCGATGATTATCAGAAGATGCCGTGCACGGCTGTGGTGTTTTTTTATTGTCAACATGGTTTGAATTCAAAATAATCGAAGCGTTGCAAAGATATTTGATTCAAAGTTCTTGCTATATAATCCAAAACGACATGTTTTGCGATCGGAGTTGAGATCACGTCAAACACTGAGCATGCATGTCCTATGACCAGGGTTTACTTTACCGTTTGTTAAAAAAACAATAAGAATAGGCGGATTGGCTGAACGATTTTAGTTTTTTTTTTTAAAAAATTTATCAGTTTTCACTTGGTTTCAGTAAACTATCATCTGTAGCCTATTTCACGATGACTTTATCGACATATGAACCAAATATTATTGGATCTACATGTTAATGATAAAGTCACCCGAAAGAATCTCATTTTTGCCTGAGACGTAAATTATATTCAAATGAGACTACATGCAAGCGGTTTGGTAGGTGAAAAGAGATTCACTTTGAACTATGGTGTCCTCTGTCACAACAAGTGCCATATCAATGCAAGCTACAGTGCAAGACTGTAGCAGTGATCTTACTCCAATTAACCATCTATGACTATAAGGTATACATTGGAACGCATAATTTTTAAAAAAAAAATATAGAAATTTAACTAAATTATTTAAAATCCCTTTTAAAACACTACATTCCAAACTAATCCTTAATCTTTGCAACGCTGTTTTCCATACAACCACCATTGAAATGAAAATGACACCTCAACTAGAGCACATTAGTTTCTCGTGACAGAATCTTATCTATCCATCGCTACTGTTTCTGACTTTATTAATAAAAAAATTCGTGACAAGACACTAAATTTTTTTACAAGACGGCGTAGGCACGCAGCTAGGGTTCATAATTTTGCGAAATTTTATTCTGATTTTAGGGTTCTTTGAAACATAGGAATTATATATGAATTTTACAGGAATTAGTTCAATTTCTGCAAAATTTCTTTGAAATTCTTTATTTTAAAGAGACCTTATGAATTTCGGAGCTTTTAACTGGCACAGAAATAAAAACCTGTTGTAATTTCGTTAGGTTTCGACCAAGATTTTTTTTTAAATTTCGCTTGAATTTGTGGATTTTAGTTCTACTGCTGGATCAATTTTAACTGATGCAAAACTAAAACCTGTATTTTACCTCGTTCCAAAAAGAACTTGAATCCCATGTACTTCAACTATTTTTCTTTGTATTTTACCTCCTAATTACCAGACTCATCTTAATACATATCGATTTTGCCCCTCCATATAATAATCATTATATTTTATCAGCAAGAGATTGATATATTCTTTTCATGCAGCAAGAAATCAACCGAATTAGGGTCTAAAATATAGACAACATGGTTATAGTATTTTATTAAGTACACTTAACTATTGGATGACAAATAATTAATTGACTTATATTAAATAATAAATAGTTAATTGCATGTCTGTATAGTGGTGAATAGTTAATTTCCTTAACATAAGGTGTTATATTGTGTACACATATATATATACACACGTATAACCATGAAACGAGTAAAATAAAAAGTTGTGACTCATATACGCCAGACGCCTACATAACTCCTCGTTTTTATCCTTGGACGACTTGTCACCTATAGTCCTAGACCATGAGGCTCATCTATCATCTATTGATTATTCTCTATTTGAGATAGATCTCACACTCAAATACAACGCTAGCAAAGTGATTATGCCGTACACCCAATACGGAGAAGCAGAGAATGCCATGGTTTGAGCGTGACAACACAACGTCATACAATGGCTTAGCATGACTACAAGTATGCGGCTCTATGTGATTACGTGAGGGTATAGCCAGTTGATAGGGCTCCATTTTTCCGCCTCAAGCCCTCTAAAATCTTAGAATCAGCCTTGCTCCCTAAGAAGATTTGGTTAAGTTTACAATAGTGCTTCCAATCCAAATATTATAATATTTACATAAAACATGATATATAACTATTAAAGAACCTTAATATGAATAAAAATCTCTTTCCATCTCCATATGGCATACAAGGGTCTACAAATTATTATCTTAACACAAATGACTTCATATATATAAAATTACATCCGACTATTAATCGTCGATAATAACCCATCCACCCGTTGACCATGAATCAAACGGAACCACATATGCATGACTTTCAATTCTTGATTCAATTCTCATTTGCACCATCTTTCCCAACCAGATCCCATCTCTGGAGAAAATATTTTGATTTCGCCACTCTAAAAAATCTAGAAAATCAGTCCAAATAGTAAAATTGAGAAGAGAGATATTTGCACCATGTAGCTCAATGAACTAGTGGCTCTGAGCCTTCTACACTCCAAGCAAATCTCTCTTCCACCTTCCAACATCCAAAACTACGAGAAAGATCACACGAGAAAGAACCAGTTAGCTAGTCTGCAACTTCTTCCTCCTCCAAGCGCGGGAAATTAAGGACAACGCGCGAGCGAGAGAGCATTGATCTGACCCGTTCGTCGTCGATGGCCGCCAAGGTGGCTGCGCC
>KE372724.1:119888-131440 GCA_000418225.1 Zizania latifolia | reverse complement strand
AAGGACGATGAGCGCGCGAAGGAGAAGCGCGAGGGCGATGAGGCGGAGGCGGTGGTGATCGTCGACGGGGAGGACGACGGCGACGATCTGTCCGGGTTCAGGGGCCTGGTTCTTGATCTTTCTTACAGGTGTGACCTTACCTTGCTTGCTCCGACGATATGACGCAACGTTGCAAACTTGGTCATACTTTCATATTTCTGCTTTTCGTATGATAAATCAAATTTTGAAGTAGTTGTGTTCGAAATAAAAACAATTTGGAGTAATTTTGTCTGTATTTTTTATCCTGAAATGTTCTGAAGCTGTAATCAGGCCTGTGAATGTTGTCTGCTGGAAGCGCGCAATCTGTTTGGAATTCATGGCGAAGGTTAGCTTTTCTGCTTCAAAATCACTTTGCCATAATTCATTCCAAGTTTTTTTTTAAAAAAAAAATTAATCTTACAACCTAAAAAATTGATGATTTATCACTTTCAAGATAACACAGAATTATCTAAGTCAATTATACGTAAGTTAGGATAACAAAAAATCAAAACAATCTTTTGGTATTGGTAAATTATCAAATCTATCTAGATCCTGATCTGATCAAATTATTTGTACTGCCGACACTTGGTTAATACGATGATCTTTTTAGCTCTGCAGGCCGATGTATTGGAGTACTACGACCAGACTGTCTCCTCACCCAGTGGATCCTTCTACATCCCTGCAGTTCTTAGGGTATGTGTAGTGACGGAGTTGAAAATATATCACGTTTATAGTTGATCTAATTATTCTTAACTATTTTTTTAATTTTTTTCAAAGATTTTCATACAATTCTATGGCAATTTTTATAATAATAAAGAGGTAGGTCTCGATATGTGTATTCTGGAAAAAAAAAGAGAAGCTCGTGATCTCAAGAATTTGTTTCTGTGCGGCTGCTCTTCTTTAGGTTCCAGAGCTGCTGCAGGTTGTGAAGAGAAGAAGGGTGAAGCACATCCTTAGCCGTAAAAACATAATTTACAGGGACGGATTTACTTGCCAGTAAGTACATTAGATGAATGGTTTTATAGTTTATAGTGGTAGATGACTTATCACAATTTCTAGCATAAATTTTAGTATCTCGTAGTATTTCAGATATTAAGATATGCCAAAATTAATGCTATAAATTATGATATCTCTTAATACCTTCATAAGCATAATACAATTTCTCGTATCGGATTGTTGTGAAAGTTTGATTTCCTCTTGTAAGAATGCAAGCAATGTTTCTTCCTGGCATCTTATTCTATTTCAGAAACGTTTTGTTTTGTTTTTCATTCAGAAATAATCCGAGTGTACTATCTGCAGGTATTGCACTTCTGTTGATAATCTAACAATTGATCATGTCATTCCGACCTCACGTGGCGGCAAATGGGAATGGGAAAATTTGGTCTGAATCCTAAATACTTCTACCCTCTTTCTTGTGCTACTGAACCAGAGATCACTAGTAAAAGTGGAGGAGACATGTTCTGGATGGCAAAAAAACAAACCAGTGTTTATTTTCTCATATTAATTATATTTAGCTTAGAAATCAGTTTACAAAGTCTAGCATTTATATCATCTCTATTTTTCGCTAGCTTCACTTCTAAGTTCTGACTAGTACATGTAATGTTCTTTATAAAAAGAATCTGCTTAAGTTCTGACTAGTACATGTAATGTTCTTTATAAAAAGAATCTGCTTAATTGGTGTTTTGCTATCTCCGAATTGCCTAGGTAACAGCATGTTCAAGATGCAACTCCAGGAAGGGACAGAAGACACTGGAGCAAGCAAACATGAAGCTACTCAAGGCCCCCAAGGTCTGTCTCGTTCTTCCGATTCTTGATCACTTGAGATTATGAATTGCAGCAACCAGCCGTCAACAATGATGAACAGTTATTCTCTCTGAACGACACCGCAGGAGCCAAAGGATTTTGACATTCTGGCAGTACCCCTGACAAAATCTGCATTCTGGACACTCAAGAGGAGCCAAGGGTTGCCTGAAGAGTGGCTGCAGTACCTTGCCAGGCCATCTCCATGATCACCAGCTCCAGAACTTTAGCCATCTCTCTCAATGTATATTAACTAGGCTCTTTCAGCCAAATTATTCATGCAAGTTTTGCTCCTATGCCTCGTAGTTGAGTATCATTTACCTAGGAGCCACATGTCATGTCTATGCTTGACAAAAAAGCAAATGATACCAACTTATGTGTACATGAGAGCAAATCTCCCGATATTTATCTGTCCATCACAAATTCTGTACACGTCATTATCTCTCAGTGATAGAACAAGACCCTAATTTTAAGACACAAGGCTGGAAATTGAGACCGCACGTTGCATCACAACAAACTCTATCAAAGCAATAACAGATATGGGACTAGGGAGTATTGGAGGTAAACAAGAGTAAAAATTCTAAATTGATTCCCAGTTTAAACATTCTTGGCATACTTTCTGGTTTGGACACCAAACGAAATACTAAAAAAGGCTACATTTGCTACACTTGACGAGAATAGAAAATAAAAGAAAATAACTGATCAAACCAATGATCCATCATTCAAAAACCAAAACCTCTCCTATCCACACATCTCACCAAACACAATCAGCTAAATCTCCAATTCCTATGAAACAGGCTCCTAACTGCAAAAGATTTAGAAATTGTAGTGAGAAAGGAAACTCAAATGGATCTTGAATTGCCTCGAGTTGCTGCCTTCCACAACCCTATAAGCTCTTCACCTCACAGGCTTACACCACCCTCAATGGCAGATATAACTTGAAAAAATTAACAGCCATTCACATCAGCCAACTTTTCATTTGTTAATGGAACGTCTTCTTTGGTAACAACATTTACAGAAACTGCCAACACACTGTTTTCTTTCAAGTCAACTTGTCCTGCTTTGCCATGTGGCTCTTTGTTTAAGACATCAACTTCTACCTCAGTGATCTCCTGCAATTTAGGCTTCCTAGTAAACATGTTCTCAGGGTCAACAGCATCAAGCAGTTTCACATCCATGACCTACAGCACAAATAAATTGTACCAGCTGAATAAGTTTTTAATGTAGCTGTATAAACAAATCATGGCTTTCATAAAAAAGGTATGAATTAACTACTAAACATAAGCTTAACAAATTATGCTACCGAAATAACAAATCATGAATAAAAGCAATTCAGTGTTTTCACTCCATTCTGCAAGGAGAAAAAACAAACTTCAGCTGCTTGCTCATATGCACTCCTAGCAAATAGTGGCAGCACCTTTTACCTCCTAGCAAATAGCACACAATAAATGTATAGCAATACAAGACAACAAGAGAGAAACTTTAGAGCACCACAACAGACTAACAAAAACTAATGAGGAAGAACCGAGATGTTTCATACCTTCTTCAGAGGCTGATGCTTTGCTCTCCTCTCTTGCATCATCTTCTCACGGTTATCGTAGAAACTAAAGTCATCCAGTAATGATGTCCTGAAGATATGGTCCTTGAAAATCTTAAGCACCTGAAGTCCTTGCTCAAGTTTCACCTGTGGCCACCACAAAAGGTGTAAAACCTCATTGAGCATTTCATTCCAATAATTGAGCAAATTAATAAAGCATGCATCTTACTGCAAGGTAGCAAGATGGTGTAACTACCATTGGAGGCCCAAGGGCCAAGAAACAGCAGTGGGTTAAAAACAAAATAATGAACTACCATTCTGACCTCATGAGTATCTCTGCAATTTGTGACTGGTTTGTTCTCATTGTTTTCGAGAATGATGTGTTTCAGCAAGCTGTTTGGAACATCCTTCACAATGTGCCACTTCACAGGGAAACAGCCAGTCCACTTGTCCTGCTGCCAGTGCTCCACTGTTTTGTTAAAATCAACACGGCCCACCATCTCAGCAAGACCAACAAACTGACCACTTGCATTCACCTGGTAAATGGGAAGAAGATGCAGCTGACATAAGAAAGAGGGTAATCTTCAACAAGGCCTACTGCAAGCAAACATAATAGAACTGATAGAACTTACAGAGAAAAGAAGGAAAACAGAAGAATCACTCGATTTTTCTTTAGCATCCTGATAAGCAGCATCAAGCTTCTTATTGCCATTGGAAGTGCTAGCCCAAACATTGTACTTGATGCTCTTGTGAACATCATCCTCACTGTATGACTTGATAATAAAGAATTTAGCATCTGAATATGTTTCTGCAAAATCAGCCTGGTTATACTGATCCTTCATGGTAGCAAGTGGGCTATCACTAGCTGAATGCTCTTGTCCCTTCACAGGTGCAACAACAGCAGCTCCTACTCCCTGTTGGTTATTGAAAAGACCACTTCTTGGCCCTCTTCTTAGCTCATTAAACCCATCCAGATTTCCATTGACATAACCATAAGATCCATTACCTCTTCCTCTGGGATTGTATTTTCCATCCGACAGTGCATTCCACCCCCCATATAATCCAGAGTTATACAGGTGCGATCCATACCATAGGCCAGGCCCATATGAATTCCCATTGTATCCATACATTCCACTAGCCGAGTAAATTGATGGTGGTAACAATGGAGAAGATGGTGTCTGCAGACCGTACAAGAGATACTCTTAAGAATTAAAAAATATGCAAACCCTCACATTGTAAACATCTGGGGTAGCTTAATAACAGGGGACATGAGCACTACAGTAAGCAATCAAATTATGTCATAATACCATTTGACCCAACAATATGATAACAAATAAAAGATTGTAGCAAGCATTCGCTGTTTAAAAAACAAGCTTTTGCCAAAAAAAAACACAGCCATGGGTAGCAACTAGTGCTACAAGTAACCTGGCTGTAGTGAACAAGCATTTCAACAGAAAAAAAGGACATAACACAACAAGAATGCATGCCTCATTTGATTGAATTTAAAAGGTTCCATTAAAACGATAAGGACAGCAAAACACACCATGAGATGAGGATATGTGTTCTGATTCCTTGACTGTCCCTTGCTTTTAGAATTGGAACTTGTCAGAGAACGATTGCTGCTGGGAAGTTTTTGATGCCTGCCAGAGAAGATCTGACCACTGTAACATGGATAAGTAGAACGGTTAGTTTGGTTCTGGTAATTACCAAAACGCCCACTAGGTCGGCCATATGAACCATTGGAACCTGGAGTATTCTGGCTTGTCTTCGAGAGCAGATTCTCATTTTTCTGACCTTTCAGACTATCAACACCATTAGCAGAGTCATCCCCTTGGGGGACTGGAGCCAGATTTTCAGTCTTTGGATTGTTTGACGGCTTGCCATTGGTATTTTGTTGTTTGTTGTATGTTGACAGGTACTGGTAATGCTGAGATCCATACATCTGACTGTCATGACCAGAAGTTGAATACCCATATGGAGAATAGCCATAGTACATGTCCCCATAGGCACCCTGAATCAAACAATAGAATATTATTATTCTCAATTCGAATTAACTCCAAACATATGAACATGTTCTGCACAATGTATCAGACTAGGAAGCTAAAACATTACTGACAGAAGTAAAGCACAGAAAGAAAACTCACAGCAGTTGGCATCTCTGCACCATCATGGCTCAAGTATGTGGAGTACTCCCCCCAGCCACCATAGGCTGTACAAATACAACAAATATAAATCATCTAAACTTTGGAACTATTGATACAAAGGGAACAGTAAAACACTGAGTAGAATATCACCTCCATAGAGATAAGCTGGGTACGATCCATAGTACATGCCAGCATCCTTGTAATCCTCCATCCGCGGAGTCTCTGCTGCTGGCTTTGGATTCCCGTCAGCCACTGCCACTGCCATGCTTTTAGTCGTAGCCTCCATCAACTGCAAGACAAAATGGAAAGTTGAACATTTCTTTACTCCTTACAGGATTTTTTGAATAAAACTGTGTTCTTTGCACATATGCGTGTGCAGGTGGCTGATCAATTAGATACCAGATTCGCAGCAAAACTAAGCTTACTGTCCAGAGAAGATTAAATACTGGGGTCAATGCTTGGCGAGCAGCGAGCTTTTATCAGCAGGAGAAAAAGAACTAACAGACCAGGACAGGTGGCAAGGGGGGTTACCAACAGCACTAGGGCAGCCAGGGATGAGTAGAGGCGGCTGTGAGGAAGCTGGTGGTTGGGCCAAGGCGGCACTGTGCGTGAGGGAGGCACAATATAGAATTGGCAGGGTTTTAGTTGGCTTGCAGCTTTCTATTGCCTCATGAGTTGTTTGGGCTCAGCATGTGCCTGCGTGATGTACACCAGAGTTTGGTTTGAACCATGCACCTCTCTTCACTATTTTTTTCTTCTAATCTTATCTTAGAATTTTTGCTCTTTTGCCCCATAGTTGAGTGGTGTTTGCTCTTTGGCCACACCATGCCTAGAGGCCACACGCCATACACACATACAGACATTCGCGGGGTAAAAGAGCACATGCCACACATAGTTGGTGGCATGAGAGCAAATCTCCCTCTTATCTTTGTGTAAAGATGAATTCGTTCGAAATTTCCACAACGGTGTGAGCTGAGTCCTTACCCATCTCATCTAAACTCAAGCTCCCACCAGGCAAATGAAAGGTTTAATGAACCCCATCCTCTAAATTCTCAATCCATCAAACAACTTAAACACATGTTAGAGTAAGGATATAACGATAACAGTTCATGCATTCCATATTCAAGTTCAAAGCCACACAGGAATTCAGAGCAATCACCAATAAAAACAGTAAATGAACAATCAGAGATCACCTCTCCCAACAGAAATTAAACAATCAGAGATCACAACTCCCAAACAGTAGTTGAACAAGCAGAGATATCACCGCCCCCAAACAGTGCTCGAGCAAGAGCAATAGATCACCACCCCCGAGACAGCACAGCAGCTAAGCAAGCAAGCAGAGGTCACCATTCCAAACACGCATGCCTCTCTCACAGAGAGACGAGAGGAAGAGCGAAGCAGCCGGACCGTCGTAACAAACTCACCGGAGGGACGCGAGCGAGGGAGCGAGCTCGAGGGCGCGCGGAGGCGGCCGGTGGGGAGGAGGGGAAGGAGGCGCGGGGGGCGACGGCTGGCGGCGCTAGATGCGTCGCAAACCTTGGCCGAAATGCCGAGTGGCGGCTAGGGTTTTAGAGATGCGAGCTGAGGCGGCGTCGCCAACTTATAAAGCGCGTGATGGGCCGGGCTTCAAAGAGACGAAGAAGAGGCCTGCCTAGCCGGAACGAATGTTTTTTGTAAATAATATTTATTTTATTCAAAATTACAAAAATATGATAGACTTCGAAAAAAATTAGAAATTTAAACCATGGACCAACAATGGTCGACAAAACACCTATCAAGTATTGATTGATTGATAGGACTCATGATCTTCTATACACTATTGGTTAGTCGATAGAACTATTCTCAACTATAGGTTTTTTGATACGGGCTAAAATTTTTTCATGGACCAACTAATAGTCGATAGACCCTCGTCAATTAATGCAGATGCAACATGAGACAGGTGACCACATGTACAAAAAGCTTGGTAGGCCGATAGATGGGTTCAAGGCAGCTAAAGGACACAACGGAGGCGCCAGCTAAAGTGCACACTTAAGGACGACCGAGGAATGCAACATTCGATGGTTGCATCTTCCTCGTTTTTCCACCTGTGAACCCTTGGTTGTACTTTAGCGTTGACCGATCAATAGTCGATTTTGGTTGATAGAAGGCTATTTTTTTTAAACATGATCTTTTTATAATTTTGAATAAAACTATTATTAAAAAACTATTCATAAACAATACTATATTGTAAGAAAATATTAATATTTTAAGATTTAATTAACAATTAAGTTGAATGAATGCAATTTTTATGTTATATATTTGATATAGCTAAATTCATACGTAAAATATTTTTTTTTAATTTTACGATTGATATATTATGAAAAAAATAGTGATCTATGTTGAAGTATATAAATATATTTTTAGACGGAGAGAGTATTATCTACTTAGGTTTAAAGCGTTGAATTATTAGTTGAGTTATGATGCCGCATGTATGTCACTTTTCTAAAGGATTGATTTAAAAAATATATTTTTCTATCAGTATTGTTTATATTACTTTTCTAACCTTTTGTAGTTTTATATTGTATAATATTTAATTAATATACAATTAATCAACTGGGTAATCTGAGATGTTCCGAACGCGATAGCATGTACGACCAAACCGCACGCGCTTTGCAATAGAGGGAAACAATATTTATGCTAAATAGTGTTCTAATGTATTTTTAGAATGGCAAAGTTTCTGATTTTAGGGATGTATAGACTTGTCTTCACCATCGCCACTTTGTTTATTAAAGTAGTAAAGATAAAGATATACAGGTTAAAAACATTATTTTGTTGGAATTTATATGTTCCTACGTGTATCAATATTTATATTTATACTAATATATTTGATAAAAAAATAGATAATCTGTTTTTTTAATAAGTGACGTTCTTGACCAAAAGAATAGATGAAAGGGAAATTGTTTAATTTAGGTCTTGGTTGGCTTCCCAATTCTAATGAGGATTTTAGCTTAAACCTAAGATATTTTGATATGTAGCTTTAATTCCCGTTGATCCACGGTGACATTTGATACTGAGTGGGTCGAAATTTTTATGAGATACTCCCGCGGGAACCGACTCCTCTGTAATCGGCTCCCCGACTGCAGAGGGCAGTCGCGCGTCGCAGCCATCCGATCTCAATCGAACGGCGCGGAGCCTTCCTCGTTGCGCGAAGCCCCACTGCGAAGACCTTCCTCCCGCACTGTCCAATCGATCGGTTGGCTTTGAGGGAATGACTTTCTTTTGTAGTCGGCTTCCTCGCTACAGGGGATCTTGTTCCACTCATGTCCTGTCAATGTCAATCACGGGGACAGAAAGAAACTCCTCTCCACGCCTGGCTTTTCTCCCCGCGCTGCTCCATCTCACGCTCCACGCCGTCGCCGCTGCCGCTCGCTAGCGATTCTGTCGCCTCACCGCCGGTGCTGCTCGACCAGGCCACCTACGACAAGCTGATGCGTCCTCTCGGAGCCTCTCAGGGTAAACCCTCATTTCAGATCTGTGCTAGCTGCTGCATGGTTGGGGGATTGGGATCAGGGCATAGCGTGATTAAGCAGCATCATTGATTCGTGGGTGGGTTCGCGTAAGCTTAAATCGAGAGCCCTGGGCGATAGCTTATTAGCTTGGATGATTGCGAGCTATTGTTTAGATGTTATGTGTTTATTTGATTGCATTTGCTCTTATTCTTTTGGGATGCCAAAGAGCAGGCGAGCGGAAGTTGCCATTAGTTGCTTGATAGCGAATCATGTGGGATGCGTATTCTGATGTCTAGTTGGGGTTGTTCCGTTCGTGATCTGAAGTTTTAGAATGGAATATTTTCTTTTATGTCACAAAGTTAAGTTGTGTTTACTTTTTTGTCACGTTTTATATGTATAACAACTGAACTTAAGATCCACGTGTCATATACTTATATAAGACAAAAGAGCAAATTCCACCAACTTATATATGACATGAGTGCAAATCTCCCTTTTAGACGTGTATGTTTCTCCTCGTTGGTTTGCTTTTGTGTTATGGATCTGAGTTAGATACAGGTCTAGAGATTATACCAGGAGAAATCGGGTTCTGGCACCTCGATAATTTGAGCAGATCGGTACTACTAGTAGTTTGATCGCTTATACGAGACTTTGGTGAAGATTTTTAGAGCATCTTCATTGTCGTTGTTATTCTACTTGCTATCCTCTAAAATAGCAAAAATGATCCAAAAAATAACTCTATTATTCTTGCTATTTGGCTTGCTATTTTAGATGGCTTTTCATACTCCTTTCAAGACTTGCTTTTTCTATCAAGTCAACAAGACTTCTCATCCCCTTGCTACTCTATTTTATAGCAAGTCTAATATAAAAATATAGTTATTAGTGGTTAAAATATATTGATAAAATATAGATGAATTCAAATAAGAATAGATAGCAAGCCATATTCGAGAATTACATTAGAGTGGATAGTAAAATAGAAATCTAACTTAAATAGAGAGACTTGCTATTGTCTTAAAAACAGCAACAATGGAACTCGTAGGAGCGTATTACATATTTTGCTGTTGAGGATTTACACCAATACTTTTTTAATGTGTGGCGTGTATGGGTCTTATATTATCTCCGCATTCTGGTGTAGTTCTTGATATGTTTTTTATGTTCTAGATCAGCTAGATTAATGTTACGGAGACATAGAAATCGATCAATA
Organism: Zizania latifolia; assembly: GCA_000418225.1. Lineage (NCBI taxonomy): Eukaryota > Viridiplantae > Streptophyta > Magnoliopsida > Poales > Poaceae > Zizania > Zizania latifolia. The sequence continues at coordinate 121,252 of KE372724.1, read as the reverse complement.
TTGCTAATTTGAATATGCGCTTTAGTTGTTACTGATTGGGCAAAAGTCATTTTTGCAAATTGGTCGTATTTAAAAACAAGAAAAAATTGATCGAAAGTGTAAATTATTTAAAATGGTGGAAATATATGAACGGCAACATGGAATATAATACATCTCTTCTAAAATATAAGACACATTTTTTTTAAAAAAAAGTCAACATTTACAACTTGTGACTAATATTTTTGTCACATAATTAGATTGATATTTAAAAGTTTTTTAATATATTGTTACATTAATAGTTATGGATTATATATAATAAAAAGTAACTAATGTTCAATATTTGGATCATATAAAAATTATATATCTTATATTTAGAACAAAGATACAGAGGCTGAACCAAGCCTAGGACCGACGCTTTTCTGGTTGATCCTATATATCTAGAATTCATTAGAAATTATGAAAAATTTAGATATTAATCTAAGGTTAAGTACTTTAATCATATCCTAGCCTTGAATATTTTGTGGCACTGCCTCCATGAGCTCTTGAAAATCATTTTGTCACGAGGCATGATGTCTAGTACTCAGTAGCAGTAGGCCAAATGAGTCGTCAACTCAATTAACATATAGCAAGTATATATTCTATCCATGATAGGAGAAAAAAAATTATTGGAGAAGAACACGGATGATCCATGTTAAGTTGCTGTTAGATTTTATATCTGTTTTGCGTGTAGGCATCGCAAGGGAAGAAAATTTATTTGCTGTTAGATTTCGCTCCGGAAGAGTGAGAGTTCCTTCCGGAGAAAGCCAAGTCATCCCTTAAGATCCTAATTTCTCATAAATTATTTTATTTCTAAAATTGCATGTGTAGGCTCACTTAATATAAATAAGGCTATAGCTCAAGAATACACTCATTTTATTGATTTTAAGTATGTGTGAATAGTACAAAAGCTAACAAAGGCATGCGATCCAGACGCCGATAAATGTGCGCACACTACAGGAAAACTGGACACTTCCATCGGCTTAATCAATTTTCGTCGGTTTTTCATAAAGCCGACGAAAGAAAAATAGCGTTCGTCGGCTCAATCCAGCCGTCGAAAGAAAGCCTTAACTTCCGTCGGCTATAGGGGGGCCGACGAAAGAAAGCCTTAACTTCCGTCGGCCCACCCCAAGCCGACGGAAGATAATTTTTTCTCCAAATTAGCCGCACGCCCTAGTTTTTTTCCCAGCATGCCCTAGTTTTTTCCAGCCACGCGCCGCCTCCCCATTTCTCCTTGTGTTCCCTTCTTCCGCCTCCGCCTCCTCCCTCACCCAGTACACCTTCCCCAGGGGCGCAGCCGTGAAGCACCTCGCCCCAATCCCCATGGCCGCCTCGCTCGTCCACGCCGC
>KE372724.1:101097-117053 GCA_000418225.1 Zizania latifolia | reverse complement strand
CGAATGTTTTTTTGCAAATAATATTTATTTTATTCAAAATTATAAAAATATGATAGCCTTGTAAAAAATTAGAAATTTCGACTATGGCCGAAACAGAAAAGAAAATTTTTGGCCCAAAAATGGATATGGCCGGGCCCACCACCATCAGCATATGCATCGTCGTCGCGCGTGTGTGGCCTCCAACTCCGCTCTCGTCTTGGCGGGAGATGAGCCACAGAAGCGTCTCCTCCGCCTCATCTCCATCCCCACCACCGCGCGCCATCGCCGCGATTCCCGAGATAACATAGCAGCAGCAGAGCGCGAGCTAGCAGCGGCGACTTTGCCCTCCTAGCTTGCTAGTCATCACCATGGCGCTCGCCCACCAGCTGGTCGGCAACCGGCCGCTGCTCTCCTCCCCGGCGCCTCTCCTCACGAGGGCGAGCAGTACAGTGCTGCCGCTTCTTGGCCGGGGGGACTGCTGCCTGAGGCTGCGGGCGGAGAGGAGGAAGCTCCGGCTCGCCGTCGCCCGCGCGTCTTCGTCGGCGCAGGCGGAGCCCAAGTCGGAGGACGGCGAGGGGGAAGGCGAGGCTGCGGCAGAGGGGGAGGAGCAGCCGTACGAGGAGTACGAGGTGGAGATCCTGAAGCCGTACGGGCTCAAGTTCTCCAAGGGCCGCGACGGCGGCACCTACATCGAAGCCATCCTCCCCGGCGCCTCCGCCGACCAGACCGGCAAGTTCTCCGTCGGCGACAAGGTCCTCGCCACCAGGTTCGCCACTTCGTCCTCGTCAACCTATCCTTGCGCCAATTCTCTCTCACACACACGAGCTAGCTAATTTCTTGAGTAAACAAAGTGATCAAGAACACGATTCACCCATTGCAATTCACAGCGCTGTATTTGGGGAGGAAATCTGGCCGGCAGCAGGGTACGGCCAGACCATGTACTGCATCCGTCAGAGAGTTGGCCCTCTCTACATGAAGATGGAGAAGAAATTTGGTAATTGCTGGGAGCATTTGCTGATGATTCTTTCTTTGAAAGAAGTGTAAGTGGAGAATTTGGGCTGAAATTCAGACTCTGCATTCTAACTGGTTTTAGGGAAATGGGATGGTGCTGCTGAGCTCTCCGAGAAGGAGATCATCAGGGCTGAAAGGAACTCTGGGGTGATCAGCAACAGGGTCAGGGAAATCCAAGTAAGTGTACACGTCAAGAAACATAAATTCCATGGCTTTTGATCTCTTCATATGCATGAGCAGAGCTCAGTTGTGTTGCTTCTCATCCAATGCATGGATTTTTTTTTGTGCAGCTGCAAAATTACCAGAGGAAGATGGAGCAGAAGATGCAGAGAGAAGATGATCTTCGCATGGGGCTAAGGCTGTACAAGTCAGTGGAACAGCTCTTGAAATGATGCCTTAAGAGTAAAGATTGCTTCAATTCTGAACCCTGTTGACTGACCTCTTCTGAAAACTTAACTGCAGGGATGGTAAATATGAGGAGGCTTTGGAAAAGTTCGAGTCAGTGTTGGGATCAAAACCTGAGTTCAACGAGTCTTCGATAGCCAGCTACAATGTTGCCTGTTGTTACTCGAAGCTCGACCAGGTTCGATATTTCGCACTATGAATAGCAAAATAGCAAATCTTCATGTCTGCCACTGAATGCTCATGTAGTCATGTGGATGTTTCTTTCTGCAGATACAAGCTGGCCTTTCTGCACTGGAAGATGCCATGAAAGCAGGCTATGAAGACTTCAAGGTAATCAGATAGCCAACTCTTTTGCAGTTCAATTATCCATATTTCATAGCTAGTGACACAGCTTACTTCATTTCTTGAAGAGAATTCGGACGGATCCGGACCTAGAAAACTTGAGGAAAACAGAGGAATTCGACGCCCTTCTGAAGAAGTACGATGAATCGTTCATCAATGAGAATGCCATCAATGCCATCAAATCCTTGTTTGGATTCAACAAGAAATGAGCAGCAACTGGACATGGTGGTAGGAGACATTGCATTTTCTCCGGTTGTTGCATACTGCAGAAGCCTGCTAGGGCTAAGCACTTGGCCATGCAGTTCAGTTTTTCTCCCTGCCATTAGTTTACACCAATAGTTTTAACTATTCTTGGTGAGACTGCTGGAAACCATTTGATGGAGATACACTTTGTAAATTCAAATAACCAAATGTGAAGGAAATATGTTATGATTGTGCTTGTAAGTTCTCCCAAATATGTTAAACACCAGGCCTGGAGACACTTTGAACTTTGAAGTAGGCAATTGAGTCACAACGACTATAGGAGTACTCCAATTGTCATGCTATCCTGGTGGTAATTAGGGGGGCAAGCAGGAGATAAGATGCTGTGAACATGTTCATCCATGCCAGTGGAAACCAATGAAAAACAGATGCTTGTAAAGATTTCCACAGGTGTGATTCTGCCAAACAGATCAAAATTACTGGTGCATGGGAGCATCCAATGGGATGGAAACTGCTAGTGCTACTTTATCAGCCAGGGCAGTATAATGAAACAAAAGCTAATTGCATATCACACCAAGAGACAGCTGACAGAAAATATCTACATACCATGATGGTAGAAAGCCTCAAGTTATCTTACTCTCACTAGTCTCCACAGAGGTCAGCAATCTCTGAGAAAATCAAACATCTTGGGGCCTGTTTTGGGCCAGGGGGAATCGTGAGAGCTTTGAAATTCAAATTACATCCTACCAAATGACCCTCTAATTCATACAGGACCAATGCCAAATATCAAGTTGACCGTCTAGTCAGATTATTAGCGCGGTACTCTTTTTCCTGAAAAACAAAAAAGAAACTATGATGGAACATATCCACTGTTCCAATGTAATACAAAAGAAACAATCAGATGCCAAACATGTGGCAACTAAATTGAGCAGTGGAGTTCCCTCAAAATCTTTGCAGCATCTTCAGGAAAAACTGGATTAATGTAGCATCCGCTTCCAATCTCAAATCCACCAGTTACACTCAACTGGGGCACTATCTGCAGGAACCAGTGCGTGTAAGGCAGAGGGGATGACGAGACTTCAAATGGTGAGCTGTGTATCATAAAATTGAAAGGAGGGTCGTTGAGCTGCTTAGACAACTTTTGCAGCATGGTCCTCAACAAAGACCCAAGATCCAGCGCCTGCAGACATCATAGTGATCAGTTGAAGCAACAAAAGGACAATATGCATAATCAGGCAGTATGAGCATGCATGAAGTTTATTTTGTAGCTCAGATTACCATATGAAATGGAAAAACCAAAGAATGAGCAACAGGATTAGTGACTAAAATACTACCAAGATTGTTCTAGAGCACACCAAGATGGATGAAATGCAACTCACGAATCTCATTTACATCAACAGAAAAAGAGCACAGAAAGACCCCATAAGCATTGCAAAGGAGAAAAGGTAAAGTAACTTTAGATAATCTAGTGCACAGATAATTCACAATCACAAAACATAATAGATCCAATACAGAGTGTTCAAAGCTAGATGAGGAACTCATAATTTCCAGGTAGAGATTGATTGTTTCATGTGCTGTTTGTGGGACATGCTAATACAGCTAAGGACTGGTAAAGGAGTGTCGATTTAATAGCTAATGCACAACTTTTACAACTCAACATTTAATTGGGATTTTAGGAGATAATTTTCCAATTTCCATACAATAAAGAAGAGTAAATGCAAATCATTGGGGATACTGATTTCTAGTAGTATAGGCAGAGCACAAAAGGCAACAACATATCTAAGCATGCTAAATCAATTCAACCAATAGCTAAAAGCATATTGCCACTGCATTGAACTATTTTATACACAAGTTTCTCCATGACAGAAAATATTGTCACCTGGCAATTCACAATAACTGGGCATACTAGCCTTGAATATTTAAGCTTAGTGGGCCAAAGTCCATGTTTCTTCTTAGCTACCATCTAGCACAAATTGAAGCATGAGCTATAGACGGATGAACTAACTTCAATAATGACTCATGCTAAGTTATGAACTTAATAGGACAATAGAAGCAAAGAAGAAGAAAAGGTACAACACTACAACTTATAAATTGCGAGCACAAGCTTGTGCATGAAAGTGTAGTATGAACCACTACGCCTTATATGATAATGAATTAATGACACAGAGACACGAATTAGGAACAGTCCATACCATATCCTTGTCTATTTCATGGAAAAAGGGATGATGCCGCAGGGGAATAATCCATATCTCAAAAGGATTAGATGCTGCAAAAGGAACAACTGCAGAAAAATTCTGTGTTTCACTGACCAAAATATCGTTGGACTGGAACTCACAAAGACTGCACTTCCCCAAACTCTTGAAAACCTCCTTCATGCAGTTAAGCCGAGTGATAACAGAGGGAGGGACAAAGGGAGTTCCTAACATCTGGCTGTGTGAGTGTGCCATTGAAGCCCCGGCAGATGCTCCGTGGTTCTTAAACACCTAGGCATTTTCAGAACAGAGATGCTTCAGCTTAATACAAGGAATATAGCAAACATGCTGCAGTTAATGATACATATAAGTAAGGGCCCTTACTTACTGGTAACCATCCATTGGATCACAACAGAACCAACAAATGCATGGCTAGATATAAAATTCAGAACAAGGACAAGGACTATAAAGAGTTAGAATCAACTTTTTTGCATGCGATGAAATATGTTAACTGATACCACCCTATAATCAATAAAAAGAGGTTCTAATTGTACTTTAGTTCAAGTGATATACTCTTCAGTAGAGAATGTCAAGCATAAGTTTTTACAAAAGACAACTGAACTTGGTGGGTATAAGTGTAAAACCATAGAACTTCTGCAGTTGTACTAGTTTTTTCCAACAATGTACAGCTGTATTGTAAAACATGACTTGCAAATGATCAATGTGTTATCAGTTACCACTTTCATTAGTAGTAAGCAGGTTTAGTTTGTCGTTTAGTTCAGAGTTCACTGACAGTCTTCACTAGAAAAACACCAATGATAAGTTTCTATCATATCCAGCAGTTCAAGAGCATCATGACAATGCAACCACCCAACTTATCACCTTGATGGTAAGCACCATCCGACCACGAGGAGAAATTCCTCAAACTGCGCCTGTGCACAAAACATTTCATGTAATCTGGGGATAATATCATAATAGTGAATATGGGCAGACTACAACTAACACATGCATGCGAAACAGTATGGACAAGGTGGTGTATTTCTCTTTTCACTCGATGACTTGGCATGGATGGCTGCCAGCAGGTCAAAGGCAAGAGCAACCAATACATCCAATTTGTCAAGACAAGCCAGTGAAATATTGGTATTTTCTGCTTATCCAAAATTACCATATTCCCGTATTAGGCAAGGGGCTCCTACATGCACAGATTTGTTGCATGCACAATAAATGATTGATAAGCAAAACACTAAGTGACAAAAATGACTCAAGATAATGACAATCCACACTCACCTGGTGGCTGGTGATCACTATTCACTTATAAAGTGCTTAACAAACTTTAGTAATTATCAAACATGTCCAATGTTATGCAAATGCACCATATACGAGCCATAACGGAATAGCATGAATTGTCATTTTGTATCAAGTTTTAAGATATAAAGTGCATGATTATTGTCCATTTCTGTTAAATGAGAAAGGTTAACTTGGCGCACTAATGTGCCATATCAAAACACCATGCAACCTAATTGCACTATCACAGTACATATCAACAAGCGCCTCATTTAACTATTGATTATCAAACACCACGCTACCCAACCTAAAAGCAAGCATGTGTACTGGTCTGGTCTATCAAATACGTTATCTGTACAAACATAACGATGCACAACCAAAAAAATTCCCAAGCTCCGACCACATAATTTCATTCACACATGGAGCAATTCATGAAACATAAGGGATCAGATGATGATGGAAGTTGCAATTCGTGCGTTGCCAGTCCGCCATTCCTCAGTTATTATGTTCTCCAGTAATTTGTTGCCAAATGACCCCGACATCTAATCAAAGCAAAATAGCTAATAATCTCTACCTGAACATACTTGACCGCAGGGTGCTCCATGAGCTGCCGCACGCGGCGTGCGTACGCGAGCAGCACGTCGGCGACCCCGTCCGCGTCCAGGTCCCACAGCCGCACGTCGTGGCGCGGGGTCTCGATGACCACGTCGTGGAATCCGAACCCCACCACGGCGCGCTCCCCGGGCAGAACCTCCGCCGCCTGCTCCTCCGGCGCCGGCGGCTCGGCGTCGCGCCGCAGCGCGGGGTACAGGTTCTCGATGACGCGGATCCGCCAGGGAGACGCGTCGGGCGGCGCCGGCATGCGGAAGATCTCGGGCGCGCACTCCGACTCGCGGCCAAGGCAGAAGGGACAGGACGGCTTGGGGGCGCCGGGGCTAGGGTTGGCGGGGGCGTGGGACTTGAGGTCGGTGGGGCGGCGCGACCGCGCCGGCGAGAAGATGACCCAGCGCCCGAACACAGCGTCGCGGCGCGCCTCCGAGGTTCTCGAAGCTTCCGCCATCGCTAGCTTCGCGACGTGGATGCTGGAGACGGTGGTGACGACGAGTGCGGTGGCCTTCGCTCGCCTTCGCCTCTTCCCACTTCTTTCCGGGAGGGGGGCGGGCGGTGCCGCGGTGTTGGGCTGACGCAAAAGAGGGCACCTGTATCTGGCATGTGGGACGCACTCGTCAGAGAAGTCGTGGGGGCTGCGCTTCCTTGTGTGTGGATGACTAGTGGGCCATGTAGTTGACTTTCTGTCATCTCCGCGGGACCGGCTGGGTGCCAGCGTAGCCAGCTGAAAAGTGGGCCCAGTTGTCATCAAAGGTGGTGAAGACTTCGAGCCTCATTGGTTGGGATTTTTCAACTCTCAAAAAGCTTAAAACTAAATCAAACACGATCCAATACCTATAATCTTAAAAAAAATCAGATTCTTGAAAAGTTGACTTTAAATTAGTGATATCGTATTGTTTCCTTATTTTTTTAGAAACAGAAATGAAAACGAAAACGAATATCTAAAAACGAATACGAAAACAAATAGTATCGTTGTTATCATAATTCCTTGGACTTGATGTGAATGAACTCACAATCTCATATCCGTAGAGTTCACCACTTTATGTCTTAAGAATATTCTCCTTTGTAAAGTATTCAGACGAGTAAACTCCTGCAGATATATTGAATGTACTACAAGCTACCATAACGTGGACGTATCGTTTGTGGTATAGCCTAGGGTTTATTGCAGCTACATTATAGCCCTCGTCGATCGTTGAATGGTGGACAGGAGGCCAATGATCGGATCCGGGTTCTGTCGACCATTTACAGGACCTCTGTCCACACTTCAAGTGTCGACACTCGAACCGTCGACAGGGGTCTATTTTGTTATTTTCAGAAACGGCTACCCAAAATTATGATTTCGTGAAAACATATTATTTAAAAAAATTCAATCAGCAACAGACCAGAGAGATCAAGTAAAGTGTACACATCATGAAACATAAATTCCATGTCTTTGTTTCTCTTTGTATGTATGAACTGAATTGAGTTGTGTTGAGGCTCATCCAATGCATGGAAAAATTGAGCCTGGGGAGGCAAAATGAAGACTGAGAGAGCATCTTAAACTCGTTTTCTGGTTCGGGAAGAAAACTCACGCTGTGAGTGGTTGAGCTCAGCGCTGTGTAAATTTGAGGCCCCGATGCGAAATATAAAATGTGGCATTAAAATTGGAACTTTTCATATAACCAAAATATAGTTTCACTTAATTATATATTTAACTTTAATATATATTATTTCTTATTGTACTTAGAAATATATCAAATATTAATGCTAAAATGGTAAATGCCGTACTTAATCAATAGACTGGCATCATGTTATACTGGAAAGCATTGTCCTATTGGTATTTTTTGAAACGAAATTTTCAATCATATCTTCATACTTAATCTTCTTCAAGACATCATTTTTAAGTAGTGTTGACAGTGTGAGTTTTTCTTGTGTAACTGTAGAACGCAAATAGAAGTTCAATAACTTAGTTTACAAATGCTTATTTTAGGCATAAGCAACATTCATGAGAATGATTAACACAATTTTGTATGCAATGATAATATTAGTAAAATAATCTAGTTGTTTCAAATACTTCCAAAATATTAAGAGAACCTATAGATTTTTTAGTAAAATTATTAAAGAGAAACAATCACTTGATCATATACTACAAAGAAGCAATCAACAATTGTAGATCTAACTAGGACAAATGCTAAATTAAATAATTAACACTAATTAAAATTTGGGGGCCCTATTTTTTGGGTCGTGCAAAGGGGCTAGTTGAACTGTAGACTTTGAAAAAAATTGATGTGAGTTGTGAGATTTAAAAATGCTACAACGTTATTTGGTTGTAGTAGCTGTGGACCTGCGTTAGAAAAATTCCATAAAGCTTAACAACAGAAAATGAAAATTACATACATCAATTAACAATGAATATAAATAAACTTATTTGAACTATTGAATGGATCATACAACGCAGGTTATATAATCTAGGATATAGACAACTTGGGATCGTAGAGCGCAAACCATCAAATTAAATAATCTAGGAGATACCTAACTTTCACTTTGTATGGATAAAAAGCTATTGTGGTTGAAAAAGCTCGTTTTATCTGATACTTGTTTGATTTACCTTTCAGCTTTCTAACCAAGAAACTGATTGAAAAATGTGAACCAAATACACTCGAGCCAAATTTGGAGAAGAATATAAGATTTTTCCCTTTGAGATATGACAACGATATTCATCATGAACATCACTAGATTAATTGAAATATCTAATGTGTTGTATCAAATAAATGAGGATAGAAGGGTTAACACTTAAAAGAGGCTCCGAGCCGGGCTCAGGTAGACCGATGTATTATGTTGATGGTACAGAGACAATGGGTATTTCGATTTTTTGAATGAATTTTGGGAGGAAATAATTTAGAAAAGAAAAGAAGAAATGGCTAAAACCCCAAAGATATTTTTATAGAATTATAATATACTTAATAACATTTTAATAAATATATTACAGTGAAAATTACTATCATCGTCATGGCATCTCCAGCAAAGAGCATTCTGTTATAAAAAGATGCTATTTTTATTACGGTATCCAAAGACGCTGTTTTTCATTCGGTCTTGCTATAGTCATGCACTCTCATTGCCTGTATATGTATGAAAGTCCATGTATTCTACTTTCTGATTTCTGCTCCCGGAGAATTAGAGGAAGAAATATTGTGTTGAGAAGAGCAAGGTAATCTTCTATAAGTTTCTCATATATTCATGAGTATAGATATTTACTTAGAAGTGTGTAGAATCTTTTATGTCATGGCAACTTGAGAAAATCTAGAGATTAGATATTTTCTAGGAAAAATGTAGAAATTAAATCAAGAGCTCATATGTTGCCATATGTCAATCATCCAACAGTCTTTTAAGCCTATAAATAGAGACACCCTCTCCCTCCTTGCCATTGATCTAAAAGGGCATGGTGAGTAGTGAGGAGTAATAGATAGAGAAAAGTTTGAGAGTGAGAGTAATATGATAGCCACATAAAAAGTTGTGTAATATCTCGTGTAATACTTATATTATTAATAAAGAGTGTTTTCTTATAATCTATAGTCTCTCGATTTAGCCTTAGTACTTAGTGCCTTTGTTCAGTTATATTCATTTCCTTTATTTTATAACAAATTTTTTTAAATTATGTTATTTTTATGTCAAATACATTTTGTGTTCATTCTATCTTTTCTATTCTTTGTTCTGAAATTACATAGAAGCCACAAGAGAGTGATCACTTATTTATAAAAAGTTATGACGTCCTAGAGTCTGAATTTTCTAGCACTATATGATAAATATGAATTTATATTTTATAGGAAAAGAAATGGGGGACAGTCCAGTTTATTTTTAGGCTATTTCATCTTGATTCTTATCGATACGTCGAGAATGCCCAAAATTCAATTTAGGACTCGTCTAAAATGAGTGACTTTGTATTAATATCATTTGGAGTTTTATGGTGCTTCTTTGAGTTTGGTTTGCACTTACACAGGAAAGCAAGAAACTACATGATGTTACAGTGCTAGACTTCACTAATTGCTACCATATTTGCTATCGGTTTCTCTACTTTAGTTATCCTTCATATTTGTTCCTGCATACATTCTAAGAATCTAGCTCACTGATTCTAGATTGCTAGGTTGATTATCTTGTGTCTTGGCCACACCTTAATATCAGCATGTGTAAGAGATTTCTACTTTCGGCGACCACCCACTAAAGTTTATGTCTAAACCCATCATTCCGCCTACAAGAGCTCCAACTTATGTGCTAACAAACACAGATGATTTATCTGCGCAGAATAGGTTCCCACTATAATTACACTAATTCTCATACTAATCTTGCTGCTAATATGGTAATATGCTATCACCCCCATGAAATTGTGTTGAATTGCTCTCTATCACTTTATGCAGGCCTACTTTCACTAATGCAGCATTGCACATTTCATCTAGTAATTAAAAACATCCTAGGTACAGTTCTGATAACAACCATAACTTGTTTGTTTAGCTGTAGTGATGTTTCGTAAAGGTCGTCTACAATGGTATATTTTATCGTCCAGAAGAAGATCGTGTGATATGCATGAATTTTGTTCATACAAGGATATATAGAGATTGACAAGAGAGTGTGTTATCATCTATTGTTTTAATGTCATCGACTGTAAAGATGCCAAAAGAGTGAAATTGAGAAAGAGTTGTTATAGATAGCATCCATCTAGACCAATGTACACATTGCAATAGTTCTTTTCTAAATATTGCTGCAAGAGAATTTAGTATGGTTTGAACGTAACTTAATTGGATTGAAGTTGTTACTTCTATGTATTTATGAAATTGATCTATATATACAAGTTATTTGTCAATAATGTTTGGTGTTTTTGTGATGTTGTTGCACTTGCAAGGTGAGTATTGGGTGAACACGTGTTATGATGAAGTGAACATTATCAGATCACATAATATTAAACAATGTAATGTTTAGTGCTCAACTTTACAATATACGCACTCTATCTTGTAATCTAAAAGGGATTGAATGCTTAAATTTTGTCTCAAAATATATGGGATTCGAAGTGTTATTTGTCCTATCAACCGTCCCTCGTCAAATTGATCTGTATAAAAGTCATTTATCAATAATGTATGGTGTTTTTTGCGGTGTTGTTACATCTTACAGGGAGAGTATTAGGTGAACACATGTTAATGTTACGATGATGTGAATGTTACCAGATCATATAATAACCTGGCATCATATAACCAAAATATAGTTCCAGTTAATTATATAATTAAATTCAATATATATATATATATTACGAAGTATATCAAATACTAATGCTGAAATAGTAAATGTCTTCATGACACTAGAGGTCATAGCCCATCACAACCATAAAACCACATAATATTGCTAAATACACAAAGCCCACTCTTCCTTTAGGCACGCTGGTCAACAGGAAAGCTATGGCCAAGTAATTGCAATATATAGGAACCAGAGAAATGCACCCACAAACATTACCCACAGGACAAAACAAGAGAATTTAAAACAATATAACATATCACATCAGTAGAAGAAATTGGTTTAAATTGCTAATTAGCTCAGATAGGAGACCGACAGTGTTCATTTTTATATTAGTTTATGGACGTATTTCTTCACTTTGTTGAAAAAAGAAGTAATTTTCCCTAGTCTATCAATGTCACCTCAAACAAGCATTTACATTAACTAGATAAAATAGCTATATTTTATCCTAATTTTAGTGGAAGTGGGACATAGCTTATGAATTATTAATTATATTACTTCAATCATATAGAAAGGTTTTATTCATATATTGTATATTACATCTATTATAAACATGTATTGCAATTAATCATAACAAATCAACCATTGATAGTTGGTACTGCTCACATCATGCTTTCATATGCTCACACCAGAATTCACAAGCAAGATATAGCTCACATGATTGATTCGTGTAACTTGAAATCAAAGGAGCTGTCACATTTCGAACCATTACAACACGAGCATAATCAACACACCTTCAGCTAAAAAAATACCTTTATCACCAGCAATTCTACTTTCTACACACTTCTCTCTTCTTGATGTTCTCTTAAGTAACAACACCAAGTCTTACACACCTCGTAAGCAACACTACACTCTGTTTTTGCTCAGCATGAGGCCTCACAAAGGTTCTCCTCCCCCACACCTTGAATGCTCTCTGAACATTTGGGCAACTATCTCCAACCTTGAGAAATTTGCCCAGCCAGGTGAGCAGGATAGTCCACTCTCGGTTTGTCTATACTGTTGTCAATTCATCAGCTGCATTTCTGTCAGCTAAGATCTCATCTAGCTAGAGGATATTATCAGCCTCCAGAGCGATCTGTCTGAAGCACAAAAAATTGTTGAATTAATTTAACAAGGTGCACTGTCATGGAAGAAAGTTGGCATGCATAATGACACTATGGAGCTAGAAAATACATGAACCAATTAGCTACAAAAAATTTAGCTAGAAAAGTGTCATTGCTTGTTTGTTACACCTCCCGGTATTTCAAGAAAGTCTGATTATCTATTCAAGCCTACGATTGACGAATTAAATGAAATTAGGTTGTGATGCACTATGCAAAACAAATTGATTAATGTGGAACTATGCTGCCCTAGAACAAATACTAGTCTACTACAAACATGCTGATCACTGAGCAATAGTGTCTGGACTATCAATAACGTCTCAATACTGAGTTGAAGATGGATCCAAGTTTAACTGGCAAGAAAGCTTTGTTTTCCCGCTCGAATGCAAACATATTTCTATATTGTCATCACATAGCCTATCTTCTGGCACCCACTGAATATCTGCTAGGACAAACAAGGTCGCGTGATAAAAATCCTCTCGGAAATGAAATAAAAAAACTGCACAATTATTGACGATGAACTCTTCAGCATATTTCTTACCATCTCACACAACATAGAGTAACAATTGGGAAACAAACCATTACAAAAGAAAATCAACTCATTGCTCACCGTCGAATCATTCGAATACCAACAGGAACTGCTAGGCAGAGTGCTTGTGAACTTACCAAGCCCAGTGGTAAAATCCAGCGATTGATCGCAGGGGTAGGGCCCGTACAGATCCCCGGGATCACTCTTCTCAGCTCACGCTCATAGGCGGTGGAGCGACCGGGGGCCTGGGAGGCGACGGAGGTGATGGGGGAGGGGGTGAAGATGGAAGCGGCCGGGAAGAGGGGGCAGTGATGACGACGACCGATTGGAGAGGGCGGCGATGGTGGTGGTGAGGGTCTAGGCGGCGATGGCGGCGTCAGGAGTAGGGGCCGGCGGTGGAGGCGGCGGAGAGGAGAGGGGAGGAGTCTAGCGCGCACAGCTAGGGTAACAGGAGAGGGTGCGGGATTGGGGTATACCCGATGGCAGGCGGGTAAATTTTTGGAAAAACCATGGCTACTTTAGAAACTGGGGCGCGGGATTCACCAGAGAAGCTGCGAAAATACTGATTCTAGTTTCCTTCACAAATTGGTGAATCAGGTAGGAGCGATTCACCAAAGAATCAGCTTGCAATTGGACTGTTTGGTACAGATTCGGTAGATTCTCTCCAGAATCAGGGTGCAGAATCTAAAAAGTTGACTTCAACTAGGGATAAAAACAGAGTGCAAACATACATAAATTAGTAATATCGTATTGTTTCCTTATTTTTTCGGAAACAAAAACGAAAACGGATATCCGAAAACGAATACGAAATACAATAACAAACAGTATCGAAAACGAATATGGATCGAATATCTATCAGAATACATAGTATCAACTTATAACACATAGTTACTAAGTAGAAATGGTTTGAAGTTACAAAGATAATTATAAAGAAAAAAAAATACTTTCATTGTTATCATAATTCCTTGGGCTTGATGTGAATGAATTCACAATCACATATCCATAGAGTTCACTACTCTATGTCTGAAGAATCTTCTCTTTTGTGAAGTATTTAGACAAAGAAACTCCTGCAGATATGTCGAATGTACTGCAAGCTACCATAATGTGGATGTATCGCTTGTGGTATAGCCTTGGGTTTATTGCAGCTATATTATAGCCCCCGTCGATCGTTGAATGGGGACAGGAGGCCAATGGTCGGATCCGAGTCCTGTCGACCATTCACAGGATCCTGTCCACACTTCAAGTGTCGACACTCGAACTGTCGACAGGGGTCTATTTTGTTATTTTCGGAAACGGCTACCCAAAATTATGATTTCTTGAAAACATATTATTTAAAAAAATTCAATCAGCAACGGACCAAAGAGATCAAGTAAAGTGTACACGTCATGAAACATAAATTCCATGTCTTTGTTTCTCTTTGTATGTATGAACTGAATTGAGTTGTGTTGCGGCTCATCCAATGCATGGAAAAATTGAGCCTGGGGAGGCAAAATGAAGACTGAGCGAGCATTTTAAACTCGTTTTCTGGTTTGGGAAGAAAACTCACGCTGTGAGTGGGTTGAGCTCAGCGCTATGGAAAATTTGAGGCCCCGATGCGAAATATAAAATGTGGCTTTAAAATTGGAATTTTTCATATAACCAAAATATTGTTTCACTTAATTATTGTTGGGACAATGTATGTTCCAACCGTGAAGGAGAGTGGAAGTTAGAGAAGAGAGTGAAGTTAGTTCCCCTAGAAAAAACCTGCCCTTGTATGGCAAGGCATCAGTTTATATAGGCTCGTGACCAATAGGAAGTTACAATAGTGCCCTTGCGGGGGTACAGGTACGTTTCTCACCGACAAGCGGGCCCTATGTCTACATCAGTTCGGGATTAGCCTCCGTGATCTCCGGAGGGCTTAGGGGAGGGGCTCGCAGACTCCCTGACGCGGTCAGGGAGTTGGCAGCCCAACTGCTCGCCTGACATACGCCAGGCGGGTTGGTAGAGCCTGCGGGGACAGTCCCCACCTGCCCTGTACCTTAGGGCAGAGGGGCAGGTGAGGACCGCAGGTCTCTGTACCCTAGCCAGAGATCTGCTTTCCTCTTTTGGACCGTCCACACGAGGGCGGCAGACAGGGACGGTCTGTCCCCCAAGGATACCCTCCGAGGGAGCCAGCCTTCGGAGAGATGGGGGTCCTCCTTCGGATCCTAGGGGCCCCTCGGCCCATACCCCAGAGGCTGGCTCGAAGTTCCTGATCTCCGGAGGTCACCCTAGTGGAAGCTTTGGGCTCCTCGTGGTGTCGAGGGGCGGCACCATGCCCTTCGCTCTTGGCACCGAAGCCTACAAGCCCCGGAGGAGGGGCCTTCGGCGAGGGCTCCCCCTTCGGGGTGCACTTATCCTCTGGAGGCGTCTGGCTCCTGGCCTTCGGCTTTGGGGAAAGGTCCTTCGGGAATGGCTCACCTTCGGGACGCGCCTACCCTTCGGAGGAGCCCCTGTTCCCCAACATAGCCCCTCGTGGGGGCAGGGCGAAGCAGGGTCGCGCTGCCCACGCACCAAACTGTTCAAACAGACGGAGGGGTGCCCAAAGGGAGCTGAATTGGCCTCCGCTTCCTTTTTTGAAAACTGCCCGTTGCTATGCGGGGCCCACCATGACGTAAGCGCGCATGCGAGAGAGAGAGAGAGCAGGACGTGTGGGGCCTACCACTTCCTGACACAGTCAGGGAGTTGGCTCGGTAAAGGGGACAGGACGTTTAGGTTCCCGTCCCCGATGCGCACCGCCGGTTATGGGGCCACCTATCGGTGACCTGAGGGAAGCGAACCGACGGGGCGCTTGGGCTTCCGTCCCTGGCCCGCCTGCCAGCCGGGGCCACCGGTCAGAGGCCTGGGAGCGTGAACCGGTGGCCCGGGAGGAGGCCAGGCGCCGGTTCATGAAGGGGGCTATAAAGCGCCGGCGCCCGGCACCGTCCCCCTCCACGCCGCCATTGCAACCCTTGCTCGAGCCTCAAGCCTTTCCACTTTCATCCTTTCTTCTTGACCATGTCTTCAAGCCGGGGCACTGGGGACGAGACA
>KE372724.1:85289-99000 GCA_000418225.1 Zizania latifolia | reverse complement strand
AGGTGAACATCTCCCCTCCGCTTCTCTTTTTTTACTAACAAGCTTCTCTCTTTCAGCTTGTTCTTGTTTTGAACGCTGCCACGCTCTCCGGGGGCTGTGCCGCAGCCACACACAACGGAGAGCTGCTCTGGGCCCGCAGTGAGACCGTTGAGGCTGAGAGGCGGGCCTTTCTTGCGGAGACCTCGCTCGCTCCTCTTCAGGAGGCCCTTCGGGATGCCGAGGCACAGCGTACGGCAGCGGAGGTGTTGCTTCGGGAGGCCGAGGTGGTCAAGGCGGACGCCCTTCGGCGTCTGGATGCTTCGGAGGCCGCACTGGGTGCCGCGAAGGAGCAAGCCGTGGCGCTTAGGGCCCGGCTGCGCACCTTAGACCAAGCAGCCATGACCACGGCCCGCGGCCTTCACTCCACGCTCGAAGGCATCGGTGGCCGTGCGGCTTCGCTTTCGGCGGAGACTAGCTTGGTCGAAACAAAGCTGCGCTGGGTAGAGCGGTCCGTGGCCGCGGCGGCGAAGTTGGTGGCCGGCTACGGCGGGTGGTGTGCCTAGACCACCGTCCGGCTGTTCTCCCATGTGCTGCGCTCTGGTGGTTGCGAGCATGCTGACGTGGCCTCCCGCAACTCCACCCCGTCCATGCGCGAGGCACTAGCTGTCCCTGATGACCGGCCGGCCAAAGACACGAACTGGTTCGTTGCGCGGACTTGGGAGCCGTTGGTCGTGACGCGGCTTCGGCGGAGATGGCTTCCCGCCTCGCCTCAATGCCGCCACCGAGGGCAGCTCCGAAGGTGTAGGTCTTAGGCCTCCTTTTCTTTTTGTGTGTGTGTGCGTGTGCCTCTCTTATCCGGAGGCTACTAATGTAACCAACCTGTGTCCCTTTAATGGTTATGTATATATGCCTTTTCGCTTTGCTTTATGCCGTCCCCTGAGTTGCATAATTTTCGTGTCCTAGGCAATGTTGATTGAATCCTCCTCTGGGATTCCTAGCCCAAGTCAGGCTTCGGACGCTACTGGGGCTCCGGGGGTAGGCCCAGCTGGGTCTCCCCCCAGCTCAGGGTATATGTACCTGCCCTCACCCGTGCCTTCCGCAGCTAGTGGCTCCATCGGTGGATGTAGCTCTAGCTTCTACTGGTCTTTGGGTGAAGACGCCGAGGCAGGGAAAGCGGAGCCTGCAGCCTCCCCGGAGGGTCTTCAGCGAAGACGAAGTCCGGAGCTGGACTTCAGCGCCTTTGACGAGCAATACACTCTGACTCCTCTGATGACACGTGGTTCAATCGATGCTTCGGCCTTGGGCCTCAGGCACCACCCTTCCCACGGTGTCCGAGACGGTCCATCACACAGCCGCCGGAGGTCCCGTCGGAGCGGAGATCCCCGCAGCCCACGGCCTGGACGAGGGTGAAGCGGAGCGGGAGGACGCAGACGCCGTGGGAGAGGCGACCAAGGGCCGCACGGAGGGAGTGGTCAAGTTTCAGAGGGTTCCATTTTTTGCTAGGCTTGTAATCCTTCTATCACTTGTGCAATTTTGGAGCAATGATAGCTCATAGTTTGCGCTTGTTGTGGCTTGTGCTGGATACTTTGGAGGATTCCTCTTTCTTTTTTTTTCTTTTTTTTTGAATGCAACGCGCACGAAGCATGGTGCTGTGAGGGCTTCATACCGTACGTGGCTTTCTGTACGCTTTATGCGGAGCTCAAAGTATTGCCATGTGCTCTATATGGCGTTCGACGCAGCCGGACGTACGATAGGCAGAGCGTAATTACGAATGGCGTCGACGCGGAGCAAGAGTTATATGTGGCTCTACGCATGATATGCGGAGCATAATTAAGAATGGAGTCGACGCGGAGCAAGAGCGTTTCCTTATGCTCTACGCGGAGTTAGATATGGCTCTACGCATGATATGCGGAGCATAATTATGAATGGACTCGTCGCGGAGCAGGAGCGTTTCCTTATGCTCTACGCGGAGTTAGATATGGCTCTACACAAGATATGCGGAGCATAATTACGAATGTACTCGACGCGGAGTAGGAGCGTTTCCTTATGCTCTACGTGGAGTTAGATATGGCTCTACGCATGTTATGTGGAGCAAGCTCTACGCGGAGTTCGTGGAGCGTATCGTGGCGTCCCGCGTGATATAAGACATGTCATATGGTGGGCTCTACGCAAACGCTGTGGAGCAATTGCATTAATTGTGCGACAATTACATGAGACAGGGGCACTTACATATAGCAATTTTTGAGCAACTCCGCATTCCATGGGTGCGGGAGTGGTGTTCTGTCTAGCTCCGCGAGGGCTCCCCCTTCGGGGTGCACTTATCCTTCGGAGGCGTCCGGCTCCTGGCCTTCGGCTTCGGGGAAAGGTCCTTCAGGAATGGCTCACCTTCGGGACGCGCCTACCCTTCGGAGGAGCCCCTGTTCCCCAACAATTATATAATTAACTTTAATATATATTATTTCTTATTGTACTTAGAAATATATCAAATATTAATGCTAAAATAGTAAATGCCATACTTAATCAATAGACTAGCATCATGTTATACTGGAAAGCATTGTCCTATTAGTATTTTTTGAAACGAAATTTTCAATCATATCTTCATACTTAATCTTCTTCAAGACATCATTTTTAAGTAGTGTTGACAGTATGAGTTTTTCTTGTGTAACTGTAGAACGCAAATAGAAGTTCAATAACTTAGTTTACAAAGGCTTATTTTAGGCATAAGCAACATTCATGAGAATGATTAACAAAATTTTGTATGCAATGATAATATTAGTAAAATAATCTAGTTGTTTCAAATACTTCAAAATATTAAGAGAACCTATAGATTTTTTAGTAAAATTATTAAAGAGAAACAATCACTTGATCATATACTACAAAGAAGCAATCAACAATTGTAGATCTAACTAGCACTACCACAAAAATAGTTTTTAGTGACGGAGCTTTACTGACGAATAATTGATGGGCATCACTAATACACTTTTAGTGACGAGCCGTTTTGGACGCCTCAGTGATATTGCTTTATTAGTGATGGGTCGTAGTTAGGCCCGTCACTAAAGAGGAGGCACACCCATTAGTGACGGGTTGAATTACAACCCGCCACTACTGAGCGTGGCGGGCGGCAACTATCGCCCGTCACTAATGATCCAGTGACGGACGGTAGTTACCGCCCGTCACTAATGGCTAGATCATTAGTGAAGGGTAGAAACTACCGTCCGTCACTGATGATGTTTAAAAATAGGTAGGCCTCGAAGTGAATCGGCACGCTTTCATTTTGTGCAACCCTAACCCTAGCCTCTCACCACCGCCGTCGCCTTCGTCGTGCTCCTCGCCGGCCCCAGTGTGGTCCGTTCTGTCCCGACCGTCCGTCGCGTGTGGCCGACCTTCCATCGCGCGTGGCTGACCTTCCGTCACGCGTGGCCGACCCTACTCGCCGCCACCTCGGTTGCATCCTCCTCCTCCTCCTAAGGTCCTCCTCCTCCGACATGGCTATGGATAATTTGTTGCACTGTGAATAATTTATGGAAATGTTGCTTTGTGGATAATTTATGAAGTATTTGCTCAATAAAGATGATACTATTAGTATGAGGATGTGTGTGATAATTTAGGTTCAATGAAGATGATGCTGTTAGTATGAGGATATGTGTGACGATTTAGATTTATTTTTTTGTTTTCACAAGTTGTTCATGCATAAATCTCTCATTATGTGCTAATATTATTGTTCCTATATTTTATTCATACAATGTTCTTTTATTTTATGACTTTTATAGTTTTATTACGTGCTTACTATTATTATTGCTTAGTACTATTGCTTAATGAATTAGTTGTCACACACACACCTGTGAATTAAATTGTAGCCTAGTGGCGAGGAGGCTATTAAGTTAGCAGCCTGACATCTGAGAGAAATCATATTCAACGTACATTAGGTTACATTCATGCAAGTTTGTTCATGCAAGTTTGTTGCTTAGTGAATTTGTGAATATTTCGCAAGTATTATTGTACTTTTTTCATCGTTGTGAAATATAACATGAATTAGGGACATGTCAAGCCTCTCAAATTATGTTCCTATGGTATCAACTTATGTTCCTAACAGTTGCATCATAAAGATCAATGATCTAGTCAATGGAGGGCATCATCAGGTTTATATATTATACATTGCATATATTGTTTATGTGCTAATAAAACTAACAAACTGATGCGACATTATCTTATTGTTTTAGTTTTTATCAAAAATATTTGGCAATATCAATAATATCCGTGCTGGTGACACCCTTAAGATATTGACAAAAGATGGGTGCACCAGTGAGGTTGAGGTTGAGGTTGCGAGCTGTGTAGGTAGGATATGCCTCCACAAAGGGTGGCCCGAGTTTAGTCAAAGAGGCGGCCTAACACAAGGGGACTATGTGGTAATAACAATGGGACAGGCTGATGGAATTGTGCCCAAGAAAATTCTAGGGGAACCAGAAGTTCTGGCTGTTGCCGGAAGTTTCGGGTTCTGGAGCATCCGGAAGTTCTGGTAGGACCAGAAGTTCTGGGCCAGCCCTGGTAATTGATTTTCTGGACGAACCAGAAGTTTTGGCTATAGCCGAAAGTTCTGGGTTCTAGACGAACCAGAAGTTCTGGTTGGACCGGAAGTTTCGGGTCGAAAATTAATTTGATAGAGAAGGTCATTTTCGGAAGTTCTGGCTGTAGCAGGAAGTTCCGGGGTCCGAAAATTCTGGCTGTAGCCGGAAGTTCCGAGCCAGGCAAACAGATTAGATCTGTTGGGCTTTAATACAGATTAAAAGCCCATGATGGTGTACTATATAAAGAGAGGTGGGGCAACCACGAAGAGGTTGCTGATTGCTCCTATTGTTCCTGGTGGAGAACCCTAGCTGCCACATCTCTCCTCTCTCCACGATCACAAGTGTTATGATTGATCTCTCGAATCTCGTGAGTGGTGC
Source organism: Zizania latifolia (assembly GCA_000418225.1). Taxonomy (NCBI): domain Eukaryota; kingdom Viridiplantae; phylum Streptophyta; class Magnoliopsida; order Poales; family Poaceae; genus Zizania; species Zizania latifolia. Next base: position 94,078 of record KE372724.1, on the reverse strand, counting down.
TAGCACGCCGGCGTGAGGTGATCCCGTCCCTGTATGTGTGGATACCGTAGAGGCACCGTTGCTGCATCGGTGCTGTTCTTCTTCCTTGGAGAACGCCGGATTACGCTGACTTTGCCGCTGACAAACAGACGGAGCTGTGAGGAGCAAATCGAGGACGCGCTTCATCGACTCTACTTCCGCTGCCCGAGCGCATCTCGAGGCTCAAGGTAACGATCCATGATCCCATTATATGCATGGTTCCTGGGCTAACGGGGTAAATTTTTGAAATTAAGCGCTAGCGTAGCCTCTCCATAACCCAACAGTGGTATCAGAGCCTACGTGTGTAGTGTTCGATCTGGATCGATCACATATGGTGATATGTGATGGAAATAGATTGGATTTATTATTTTTGTCGTCGGATTTTCCGGAAGTTCTAGTTAGACCAGAAGTTCCGGGCCAAAATAATTTTCGATACAGAATGTTATTTTCGGAAGTTTCGGTTGGACTGGAAGTTCCGGTTGGACCGAAAGTTTCAGACAAATATAAATTCCGTATAGAAGGTTATTTTCAGAAGTTCCGAGCCAAAATAAATTCGAGTCAGAAGGTTAATTTCGGAAGTTCCGGCCCTAAGTCGGAAGTTCCGGGCCCTTCGACCGGAAGTTCCGGGCCTTCTGGCCGGAAGTTCTAGGTCCAGTTCAGTCACGTCTAGATTCCGCCTAACTCGTTTTTGTAGGGAATGTTGTGACTGGTATGGCCTTGCAAAGTATATGTTACTCGCTTATAATAACATGGTCTACGTGTCATGGTTGATTGCAGCCCACGGCTGTTCAAATGTTATACGACCTGCGCGTCGACATGTGATGCTTCTGCTTATGTAACTAGTATAGTGCTATTAGCTGCAATAGGCTGATACAGGTTCATGGAGGCCTGAAGCGTGATGACCCGAAGGACAGGAACCATGGAGATGGAGATCACCATGCAAGAGGGTCATACTATGTCACAGTTAGTATGATTGCCTATGATGTTTACTTATGTTCCTGTCATACTGTTCTTTCATGTTCTGTGTGTGGTAGGCATCGTTACCATGTTAGAATAGTTTTACTCAGAAAATTAAGTATTGATGCCCTTTCCAATAGCTGCACCTACTAAGGTTCTCGATCATCGATGGTGGGTCTACCAAAGGAGGGTGTCGTCTTTTATCATGACCGGTTAGGGTGGATGTCAGACAACCACATACATAGTATTGGTTTGCTTAACAAAGATATCAAAACGGTTTTGGGCTTTGTGGCATGGAGTTGGGGGTCGGGCATTGGATGCTATCCAAACGAACAAGAGTCACATAGAGATGTGATTAGCAAAGTGTTACTTACCTATGTCACTAATCTTCTAGCAGTGATGCCAAAGCTCACTAGGAGTTAGATGAATATGTATCCTATCCCACAATGTGTCGTTAGAGGAAAAGCGATCATTTTACATATTATGGCATATCTTTTATTTGATAGAAGATTAATATAGCATAGTGCTGAACCTTGCATTGTTGTTGTAGATCATGGCACCTACTGCAAAGAACACTTTCGTTTTTAATCTGCGATCCATCCTTGAAAGGGAGAAATTGTCTAGAACAAATTTTATAGACTGGTACAGGAATTTGAGAATCATTCTCAAATAGGAGAAAAAGGATTATGTTCTAGAGGAACCCCTTCCTGATGAACCAACGGATGATACACCAATTGCTGAAAGATGGGCTTATGAGAAGCACGCTAGTGATTCAGTTGATGTCAGCTGTCTCATGCTTGCCTATATGTCCTCTGAGCTTCAGAAGCAATATGAGGATAGAGATGCCTACGATATGATCGTGGGGCTGAAGGGCATGTTTGAGAACCAAACACGGACTGAGAGGTATAATGTCTCAAAGTCCTTGTTTGCGTGCAGGTTGGCGGAAGACAGTTCAGTGAGTCCTCATGTGATCAAGATGATTGGTTACGTTGAGAACCTAGAGAAGCTTCGCTCTAAACTTGATAATGATTTGACCACAGATGTGATTCTTCAGTCACTCCCTGCGAGCTTCGAGCCGTTTATCATGAATTTTCATATGAATGATATAAAGAAAACATTGGCTGAATTGCATAGGATGCTCAAGACAGCCGAGGAAAGCCTTAAGAAAAATCCTAGTCATGTGATGATGGTTCAAAAGGAGAGTAAGAAGAGAAAGCGTAAGGGAAAGGCTAAAGCTCCAGATGCGATCTCGAGCTCTAAGTCTAATTCGGCTGAAAAGTCCAAGTCAGGTCCTGCTAGCTCTGACACTTGTCACCACTGCCATAAGCCTGGCCATTGGCGGAGGAATTGTAAGTTGTACTTTGAAGAACAAAAGAAAAAGAAGGGAAGTGTGACTTCCGCTTCAGGTATAAATGTTATTGAAATTTATCTTGCTACTCGTCCAAGTGATTCATGGGTATTTGATACTGGATCAATAATTCACACTTGCAAATCGTTGCAGGGGCTGAAAAGGACTAGGAAGTGCGCAAGAGGCGAATTGGATGTTTGCGTCGGCAATGGTGCAAAAGTTGTTGCGTTGGCCGTCGGCGTCTATTCTTTGTCGCTACCCTCATGATTAGTTTTGGAGTTAAATAATTGTTATTTTATTCCCGCCTTGGGCAGAAACATTATCTCTTCGTCATGTCTAGAAGAAGATGGTTTTGAATTCGTAATAAAGAACAAGTGTTGTTCGATATTTTCGAATGGTATGCTCTATGGTGTTTGTCCATTGTTGAATGGCTTATATGTTCTGAATCTTGAGGATACACATGTCTATAACATTAATACGAAGAAACCTTGACTCAATGATTTGAATCCTACCTATATCTAGCATTATCGTCTAGGTCATATAAATGAGAAGCGCATGCAGAAGCTTCATAGAGATAGGATTTTGGAGTCATTTGACACATGTGAGTCTTGTTTGCTTGGTAAGATGGCTAAGGCGCCTTTCACTGGTAAAAGTGAGACGACTAATGAGCTATTGGCCATTGTACATACTGATGTATGTGGACCAATGAGTTCTACAGCTAGAGGTGGTTTTCAGTACTTCATAACTTTTACCGATGACTTTAGTAGATATGGTTATGTCTACTTAATGAGGCATAAGTTGAAATCATTTGAAAAGTTCAAGGAGTTCCAGAATGAGGTACAAAATCATACAGGCAAGATGATTAAATTTCTAAGATCGGATCGTGAAGGTGAATATTTGAGCCATGAGTTTAATGATCATCTGAAACAGTATAGAATTGTTCCACAGCTGACTCCACCCGGTACACCTCAGTGGAATGGGGTGTCTGAGCGGAGGAACTGAACTTTGTTGGACATGGTCCGATCGATGATGAGTTAAACTGATTTTCCATTGTCTTTCTGGGGATTCGCCTTAGAAACTGCTGCTTTCACACTAAACTGAGTTCCATCTAAATCTATGGAGATGACGCCATATGAGATATGGACTGGGAAGCATCCCGGGTTATCTTTTCTAAAGATCTAGGGTTGTGAGGCCTATATAAAGCGTTTGACGTCTGACAAGCTCACTCCCAAATCTAATAAATACTTCTTTGTGGGGTATCCTAGGGAAACCAAAGGATATTACTTCTATAACCGAGAAGTGGGCAAAGTGTTTGTCGCCCGAAATAATGTTTTTCTTGTGAAAGAGTTTATCTCGAAAGGGGTTAGTGGGAGCACAGTGCGTCTCGAAAAGGTTCGAGAGCCACTAGAAAGTGTTTCACCTCCTACTGAACCGCCACTCGACATGCAAGATGTTGCAGAGCCTATTGTCGAGACACTAGCCCCACGTCGGTCGGAGAGGTTGAGTCGTGCGCCCGAGCGGTTAGCGTTTTTGATCACTGGGTAGCGTGACATATTATTATTGGACAATGATGAACCTAAGACCTATTCGGAAGTGGTGATGAGACCAGACTCTGAGAAATGGCTTGGAGCCATAAGATCCGAGTTAGAATCCATGCGAGAGAATCAAGTTTGGAACTTGGTCAATCGACCTGATGGTGTAAAAACCATCGAGTGTAAATGGATTTTTAAGAAAAGGATAGACGTTGATGGAAATGTTCACATCTATAAGACACGATTGGTGGCGAAAGGTTTCAGGCAGATTCAAGGTGTTGATTGTGATGAAACGTTTTCGCCCGTCGCTATACTGAAGTCTATCCGGATCATTCTAGCAATTGCCGTATTTTATAAGTATGAGATATGGCAAATGGATGTCAAGATGACTTTCCTTAATGGAAGCCTAAGTGAGGATGTATACATGACACAGCCTGAAGGTCTTGATGATCCAGAAAATGCTGGGAAAGTTTGCAAGCTGCAAAGGTCCATTTATGGGCTGAAGCAGGCTTCTCGGAGTTGGAATCTTCATTTTGATGAGGTAGTCAAAGGGTTTGGCTTCATCAAGAACGAAGAAGAGCCTTGTATTTATAAAAAGGCTAGTGGGAGCTTACTTGTGTTTCTGATCTTATATGTAGATGACATATTATTGATCGGAAATGATATTTCTATGCTAGATGCTGTCAAGGCTTCATTGAGAAAAAGTTTCTCAATGAAAGATCTTGGAGAGGCAGCATACATCTTGGGCATAAAGATCTATAGAGATAGATCGAGAAGGTTAATTGAATTAAGCCAAAGCATGTGCATTGACAAGGTATTGAAACGATTCAATATGCAGAATTCCAAGAAAGATTTTCTGCCAATGTCACATGGTATTTCTCTCAGCAAGAGTCAGTGTCCTTCGACACCTGATGAGTTGAAGAAGATGAGTGTGATCCCGTATGCCTCCGCAATCGGATCCATCATGTATGCCATGCTGTGTACACGCCCAGATGTTTCTTATGCTCTAAGTGTTATGAGCAGATATCAGTCAAACCCGGGTGAAAGTCACTGGGCGGTTGTAAAAAGTATCCTTAAGTACTTGAGAAGAACTGAGGATACGTTCCTGGTCTATGGAGGTGAGGAGGAGCTCATTGTAAATGGTTACACCGACGCTAGCTTCCAAACCAATAAGGATGATTCGCGATCGCAGTCTGGATTTATGTTCTTCCTCAATGGAGACGCAGTGAGTTGGAAGAGTTCTAAGCAAGAAACGGTTGTAGATTCAACGACAGAAGCCGAGTATTTTGCAACTTTGGAAGCTGCGAAGGAGGCAGGTTGGATCAGAAAGTTTGTTTCTGAGCTGGGTGTTATCCCTAGTGCGTCTAGTCCAGTGTACCTCTATTGTGACAATAGTGGTGCCATTGCGCAAGCCAAGAAACCTAGGTCGCATCAGAAGTCCAAGCACATACTACGGCACTATCATCTGATCCGTGAGATTATAGATAGAGGTGATGTGAAGATATGCAAGGTGCACACGGATTTGAACATAGCCAATCCATTGACGAAGCCTCTCTCACAGTCTAGGCATGAGGCACACTTGAGCTCTATGGGTATTAGATACTTACGTGAGTGGGTCGAGTGTATGTGAGAAGAAGTTAGTTTGTCTATGCTGATGTACATTTGGATAATTTGTTATCTTGTTCCTTAAATAAATGTCTTTTACATTGATCAGCAAGTTGATGACTTGTTTGTGAGACTCTTTGTGTTATGATGTTGTTCTAAATGATTCCTAATCTCATATCATCATGTGGGACAGTGATGATTTATAGATTAGTACATCTGTCTAATTGATGATCATATTTCACAGATCATAGACATAGAGATGTTAAATCAGTGATGTGGACTCATGTTGGTGAACATGGAGTTGGATAGACTCACCTTGAGATACTGCTAGGATTGTTATTTTATATGTGCTATCAGTTGTCATCTCAAATGGTGTACCTGCAGAATCCTTAGACCTGCGATCGTCATTGATTCCAGAATGTGTAGTAGCACACTTAGGGGCTTCTAAACGCTATTCCGTAACAGGGTAGTTATAAAGGTTGCTTTCGGGTGTGTCACGAAACATGTCGTGGGATGTGAGCGATCAAGATGGAATTTACCCCTCCTACATAACGGGAGAGACGTCTCTGGGCCCCTCGAGGTAGTCGCATTGGAAAGTGCATGGCCATGCTGAGGAGCTATGGTATATACCATGGGGATGATGAGTGATTGTCAATGGGGAAAAGATGTGAAGAAGATATGGAGATGAAGAGACTTGACCGTGATGGAGTTCGCGTGCGACTCAGGTACACGGATGGACGCTGGTCAGACAGAGGGGTCGCGAGGGCGTGCCAGTCCAATCCGGGTGCATGGAGCTGAAGCGGCAAGTGAAGAAACGGGATCAGTCGTGGTGTCGACCGGTGCGACTCAGGTACACGGACGACCGACCACCGGACTGAAGAGTCGCAGGGTCAGATCGGTCCAATCCGGGTGCACGGTGCGGAGGCGACGGACGCTTTGACGGCTTCGGCTCAAAACCGTCAAACCTACCGAAAAAGCAAAGTCTCCGTCTAAGTTAGCGGTGTCGTGACGGCTACGAAAAGTAGCGGCACTGAATAATATCTGTAGGGTTATTTTACGTTTTTGCCCCGTGGGCCAGAGTCTGTACCGAACCTTCGAGATGAGGGTAGTTGTGTCCTTTGTATTGGTCCATGGTGGCTATATAAGGGCTAGCCATCCCTTGTATTGACTTGAGGATTTGGGAATTAATTAAAGCAGATTTCAGTTTTGCCTTGGGCTGTCTTCTTCCTCCTCCCACCTCCACCTTTCTCTCTCCTCTCCACCCTAGGGCTAAAACCCTAGCCCTAGGGCAGCCGCCACTTCCTCTCCCCCTCCAAGCCGAGCCTTCCCCTGCCCCTCCTCTACCCCGTGGAGGTGCAGCTCGAGGGGAAACCCAAGGTTGAGCGTGTGGAGGCGTTGTGAGGCGGCGGTGGTGCTAGGCGAAATTTTGGGGGCTGCTGTTCAAGGGAAGCCAAGGAGCTCGTGCTGCTCATGGGATCGCGATGTGGTATCTTCGACGAGTTCTTCGGCAAGCCATCTTAGTATCCCCCTCTTCTCTCATGCGTTGCATACCTTAAAAACCAATTATTTGACTAGATGAATGTTATGCACGTTTTTTGATTCAAGTACTTATCTTTATTGTCTCACATGAATGTTAGATGAATATCTTATTGTTGAGATTGTGATTAGCAAGTACTTGTGATCTATTTCGAGAGGATTCGCTTTTTGTGAGAGTTTTCTTGTTGCCCAAGCTTTGATTGCTCTTGATGATGATTGTGTTAGTTTGAGTGCTTGTGTGCGGTTCTTTTGCAATAGAACGCTTGCTGCACTCATCTATACTTTGGTCATCATCTTCCTCCTTTGGACAACTTGATTTGGAGAGATTTTGAAGGGTGTTCGTGCTGTTCCAGGCAAACCAAAACTTCCGATTTGCCACCGGAACTTCCGGTTTGAGCTCTCGGTCTGGTGTTCTGAATTAATCGGAACTTCCGGCTCCGACCGAAACTTTCGGTACATCGAAACTTCTGACTCCGACCGAAACTTCCGGTTTGCGCTTATAGTCTCGGAACTTCTGGTGCAAGCACCTTGTCTTGACTTTGATTTCTCCGGAACTTCCGACTCCAACCGGAACTTCCGGTTTGCGCTGATCGGTTCAGAACTTCCGGCCCCAAATCGGAAGTTCCGATTTGGGTTCTCTGTTCAGAATTTTATTTTCCGCTGTTTTTCTGTTTTGCGCCCATTCACCCCCCCCTCTGGTCGCTAGTTTCGGTCCTACAAGTGGTATCAGAGCCTGGTTAGGGTTTGCTATACCTTAGCCGGTTCGAAATCCATCGTTGAGCGACTATGACGTCTATGGGGAAGGTCTCGTCTTTGGAAGCCTACGGCTACACGTACTGGAAGACTCGCATGTGAGCATATAGCCATGGCTCGGACATTTGGGACATGTGTGTTCATCCGAGTTTTACTATTCGTCCTCTTGCTGAGCGCAACACCCCAGTTGTTGTTGCACAGCATGAGAACAACAACAAAGCGGTGAACATTCTTTTCTCTGGATTGGGTCCAGTTGAGTTTGAGAGAGTGAGCCATCTCGACACAGCTCGAGAAATCTGGGTGACCCTCCAGGCACACCATGAGGGTACCACTCAGGTCAAGGCTCGCCTCTACCAGACTTACCGGCGTGAGTATGAAAACTTCGCGCAGAAGTCTGGTGAGTCTGTTGAGGAGTTGTTTGCACGATTTCAATCTATTATAAACAAGCTCCGGGCCAACAAGGCCAATGCTGATCAGCTCGTTTCAGACCACGAGCAGGCGTTAAAAATCTTACATACTCTTGATCCCAAGGTTTGGGAGATCAAAGTGTCCTCAATTATTGAGAGTTCGTGTTATGACACTTTGACCACTGCGGATCTTTTTAGCAAGTTAAAGGCCACAGAGGTCGATTCCCAGTTGAGATCAAAACTCACTGGCGCTGGCTCTAAGACCCTGGCCCTTGCTACTCCTGCTGATCCTAGCTCTCCTCCAGCATTTGCTTTTTCTGCTTTGATGTCTATTACGGAGGAGCAGCTTGGGCTTTTAGGAGACGATGACCTTTGTCTCTTCAACAGCCGCGTTCATCGTGTGTACGATCGTCGGATGATGAGGAGACACGGCACCACAAAAAATGAATGTTTTGAATGTGGTGATCCGGGTCATTTTATCGCTGAGTGCCCCAAGAAACATGGCAAGAGGGACTCAGCTGATCGCTCCCATGTTCCCCCTGAGCGTGATTACCCTAGTAGGTATCACAAGGGTAAGCCCCGTTCTCGAGAAGTCCGGAAGGTACTAAAGGACTACCGGCGCGAGAACAGGCG
>KE372724.1:61956-72350 GCA_000418225.1 Zizania latifolia | reverse complement strand
AACCCTATAAATAGGCACCCGCCGCCAATGTTAGGGTTGGGTTTTGCTTAGATTATTCTGCTGTTGCAGTTTCGCCGTGTATCGGTTTGTAGAACCCCAAACTTCGAATACCTCCACTATTATCAGCAATTTCAGATTGCGTCTACCTCGTTCTTGCTTGTGTTCTCGATTCGCAAGCAGGGATAAGCCTTCTTGGCGAGGTCAATTGCGTTCGCGCGTGGTTGATAACCAGCGGAGCGGTGGTGTAGCGGTTGCTGGTTTTGGATCGGTGCTGATCTGAAGCCGGACTGTCAACGTCGAGATCTCCACAAATCGTGTTTACCCTCCTGACGGAAGATCGGGCATCCCCGTGCACATCACCATCATGAGGAAGCTTGTAGGTGGTGCAAAGCCAGATAGCTGGCTCTTCTTCTTCCAGGACCGAGCCGAGGTTACCGCCATGAACTGGCGTCGCTGCACCGTGCGGCCACTAGCTGTGGAGAAAATGACGTAGTCGGCGGGGGAGTCAGAGGAGTCCGTTCAGTGAGTGTTTGGAGCGGTCGGGCGTGCTGGTACTCAGATCACCCGGTTGCAGGGGCGGGTTGCCCTCCGAGTGATTGAGGTGGTTGGGTGCACGGTAGGTGTCCACGGCGTCATCACCCAGCTCGTGGCAGAGTCTGATAGGACTAGCTGGCGCATCGTGTCGTCAACAAATGTGATGCTCCCGAAGGTGAAGATGGAGCCGACGGGAACCTTGGTGCTGAAGTTGCAAATGATGGCCATAGAACCTGGAGGAGAAAAACATAGATAATCCCCTACCTGGCGTGCCAGTTGTCATTGTTTAGTCTGGCAGTCCTTTGATGGGGGTTCCCACGGAGGTTGATTTGTTCGTATTGGGATGTTTTGTGTCCTAGATTCTATGGTCGCCTCAAAAAAGAACCGAGACAGAATTTTTAGATAGGTTCGGGTCTCCTGAAGGATAATAACCCTATTCCCGTGAGCTGGTGTACGTGTGGGAGAGTGCAATTTTAAGTCTCACGCATGCATGTGGGTGTGAAAGTGTATCTAGAGTCCTCTTGAGGGAGGTACCCCTGACCTCTTTATATAGTTGAGGGGTCGGGGGTTATTGTTTAGGCTTTAACTCCCCCAGTTAAGCCTCTTTACAGAGGCAATAACAACATCAACCATGGTATAATTTGCTATAATCACTACACTTCACTCCCGGCAGTTACAGCTTGGAAGTTATTGCCGACGATTAATTGGGTGGGCCTGCCATTGCTTCTGCCGTTTGAGCTCTTGGACCCGAACGTCGTCCAAGTCCTCGATCCCGAGCGTCGTCCGAGTGGCCCTCCCAATCATCAGACTGCTTCGTTGCTGACCGCTGGTCCGACCCCTTATGAGGTCGCTTTTAGTCTCCTGGCTTCCGACCCCTTATTCCATCCGACCGCCCCAAAGTGGCTCGTTGGGTACCCAGGGGTCATCCCCCCGATAGATACAATATCTCTTTTTGTTAAGTTCAGTCAGCACACACTAGTGTTTATAAAACCCCTGGTTTAGATATAGCTGTTGTTTGAAAAATATTCCTAGCCGCTCTTGTTAGCCTGAGCATTCTCACCGTCCCATGGCTTGCTGAGTACGAAAGTACTCACCCCTCTCTTTTCCCCCAAGACCAAGAAAGTGAAGTGAAGTCTATGGAGATGAAGACTAGGGTTGCGTCCTAGCCCCAAGTCGTTGCTTGTGGAGTTGGTGTTCGCTTCGCTGTTGCCGCTGCTGCTCTTCCTTCGTGTCGTTGCACTCTCAGAACTCGCCTCGGGGTCACAACTTAATTAAAGGTATAAGTTATTTAAGTTCTATTATTCAAGATTAAGGATATCACTGATGCAACTTTGATTTTGCACGTACCAGCGCTGATTCCTTGAACTGGTACCAGTATCGCAGTGTTCGCAAGCGATGGTTCGCCCTTCGGTTGGGACACGCTTCACTCCGGTGCCGTTGTACGGCGGTGCCGAGGTGGGGTCTTACAAAGATGGTATCAGAGCATAGGTTTTGCCCTAGGATCGAAACCCATTGGAATAGAAATGGTTTAAGGACAGTATATTTGGATAAAAAATAATTACGAAAATATAGAGCTATATCCTTTCCTCTTCTCCTCTTTAGGTTTGCAAAAGAATTGCATATTTGTCCTCTTCCTCCTTTCAAAGGTCATAGAACAGGACTAGTGGTGACTGGTGTCTTCCGTCAGACCGTCAGCAAGAAGTCCAAAACGTCGACAACCCATCGGATCATCTGCAAGATGTCAAGGCCTTGTCACGCCCCAATTTTTGCTATTTTAATTTCGCCTAATTCCAAAAATTCACAGTTGATTTTATTCGCCTAAATAGCTTAATAAAAATTTCAGAAAGAAAAACAGATTTAATTTGACCTAATAAAAATTTAATTAACGCCAGTGTTTATTTTTGTCGGTCGTTCGTTATTTGGAATTTAATTTGGATCTGTGGTTTTTGGAAATAGAGCTCAAATCCGAAAGTTTCCAATTCCAGTTATTCCAAAATTTCCTAAAATTCCCAAATTTCTGGATCCGGAGAAATTTCCGAAAAATTCCCTTTTCCTTCATTTTTCTTTTTCTTCCTTCTTTCTTTCTCTCTCTTCCTTTTTCCTTCCTTTCTTTTTATTTTCTTTCTTTACTTTCCTCTCTTCTCTCTCTTCCTTATCCTCCAGCTGAGCCTTTCTTCTTTCTTCCTCCCGTGCCCGAGCCATTGCCGCCACGCCGCTCCCTCCCGCCGCCGTGCTGCCTCGCCGCTGCCTCCGCACGCGTGCCCCCTGCCGCAGACTGCCGCCAGCTTGCCGTCCGCCTCCGCGCCGCCCCGCCTGCTGACCGATCCCAACCCGGCCGAGCGTTGAGCCGTCGCCGAACTGCTCCAAAAAATCTGGCGCCGCCCCCTCGTATCTGACCCAGATTACTCCTCCCCTCCATCCCTATTTAATCCCTCTCCTTCCCTCTGTTCTTCACCAAAAAAAAACAAATCACAAGCCACGCCATCGTTTTTCCTCAATCCGCCGCCGCCGATGCTCAAGTCGCAGCCGCCGTCGTTCCCTGTTTCTGCCGCCGTCTCTCCTGTTCACCCACCGCCGGTCACCAATCTCCTCCTTCCCAGGTGAGCATCCCCTGTCCTCCTCCCGTGTTTCCCCCTTTTCTCCCTGGTTTGCCCAGCACCCTTCTCTGGAGTGTCCAGCTGCCGTGCGCCGTCGCCTATGCTGTTGCTCTGCCGTGCGCCGTCCTATTGTGTGACCGTCGCCTCTGTTGCCCTGTGGCCTCCACAACTGCTGCTCCTTCCTGGCAGCCCTTCCGTGTGCCGCGCCTTGCCGCCATGCTGCCGATCTGCCAAGCAGCACCCCTGCCGACTCCATGTTGCTGCCCCTGCTCTTCCTCAGCCCTCTGCCCATGCACTGATCTGTCATCCATCTTTTGTGAACTCCCAATCTGATCCAATCTAAACAGTGCAAATACCCGGTGGTCCCCATGTGTGCAAGAAAATTTCCCCGACGACATCCGATCTGCAAAATTTCTGGCGACAAAGATTTAATTCCACTTCCGATCATCGGCGATCCGATCCAATCCGACGACCTGCGTCCGTTCCAATTTAATCCGGAGGTCGACTCAAATTCAATTTAACCGGAGCCGTCCATTTAATCTTTTCCGATCCAATCAAATCCAGTGTGCCGTCTGCCCGGTCGACGATTAATCTTCGTCGATCGCCCCGATTTTTAATCCGTCGGCCAACCGAATCGATAACCCTCGTCGTTTGGTCATCACGGCTGATTTTCGTCTGTCAACCTAAGCCGTTTCCCGTCCGTCCGGGCCGACTTGATCGTTTCAGTGAATTCATTCGAGCGAATCTCCGTCGTTTCGATTAACGATTTACGTTGTTAATTCACAAGAAATGACGATTCCATTCTAAATTAAAATAAAAACTTCTATAGGTCATACCTTTTCCGTTCGAAGTCCGATTGAGTTCTTTCTTTTTCCTATGCTCCTCATTGTCGGAGCTCTATCTCCTGGTTTTATTTTTATTTTATTTGGAGATTTTTCTGTTATTTTTTCTATTTGTTTAATTTCTCGTTTGCGTTCGTGTAGACACCGGTACCGAGGAACTGATCGTCGCAGGAGAAGTCGTCCAAGAACAGGTTGTGGAGCAAGGCAAGTGTCGCCAGCCCTGAATTGTCCCCGGCGCCAGCGACCCCCTTCCAACCCGAACCCGCCGCCGCCGAGAAATTCTCCACCCCGGTGAGTTCTTGTCCCGATTCCTCCCTCTCATAGCATCTCTAGGCCAAGAGCAAGCCATCCCTAGCTACATGCCGGCTCAATCACCACCAAGGAGTGTCGCCATCAGAGCACCCCTGACCCGGCCACCAATCACCATCGCCAGCCCAACTCGGCCACCTTTCTCTAATCCGAGCACGGCACCAAGTTCCCCTTGCGTCCTAGATGGTGACCTCTCGGGCGATTGAACTAGTTTGCCGTCGTTCATCACCGCCGCCGAGCCACCCGAACCTCTCCGCTGCTCGTCGCCGTCCGTTTCTGTGTGCCCATCGGCCGAACCGAGCCGATGGATGTACTTCCCGTGCCTCCCTCTTCCTTCCAGTGCCCACCGCCGAGGACAAGTCGGCGTGGATCATTGGCGTTGCCCCGACCATCCGATTTGGCACTGTGTTTCTTCCTCCTCCCGCTGCGTGCCAACGTGGATGACCACATGGATGCCAGCGTGCGCCACGCCGATGCCACGTCAACCGATCCCGCCAAGTCTGTCGGTAGCCCGATGGGTCTCCGTACGCCCGGTCTTCGTGGACCACCGCACAAGCCTACTAGGCCGGCCGAAGGGATCACGTGGACCGAGCCCATGTACCCCTTCCACATGAGGCCGACCCAATAAGCCAGGCCCCACCCGTTAGTCTCTCACAAATAAAAATTCCAGGTTTTGATTTTCTCCAATTTCCAGAAATTCCTTTTTCCTTCAAAAATCAATATATTTCATTCTGTAACTCCGATTGACTCCGTTCCACTTCCAATAATTTTCTAAAATTGAGATCTACCCAATGGCACCACTAGTTTTTATATTAGGAATTTTTTTTCTTGATTTTGTGTTGAGTGTCTCAGTTTGTGTGTAGAGCACTTTTTCGAAGAACAGTCAAACGCGGATTTCAAAGGAGAAGTTCCACTCCTGGATCCAGGCAAGTCACCCTTTGAACATGATTGATCCCATTTTGTGAAAAAAAATTAGATTTATTAAATTGCATGTTAGGGTGTGCACTAGCAAGGTTTTGGCCTCGATTTGCGTGCAAAATCGACAGACCACCCAAATTGCTATGTTATTTCATTCCTTGAATGCTTCATGCCCTGAACCTTGTCGCTCCACCCTGGGTGCCTCGGTATGCGTACCCCGATACATGTACCCGAGCTTCCTTGACCTGCTTGCACCCAAATAACTGTTTGTGGGAAACTAGTTGATTTATCGAATGAAATAAAACTTGACATTTGGGTCGGCGATTTGAAAATGTACGAGTTCGCTAGGAAGTTTTCCCATGGTACCGGTCCGACGTCTGTGTGATAGGTGACCATACTACTCCCTAAGGACCGACTTCTGGTTAGTCATCTGAACATCTTTCCTATGCAACCACATGGACAGGAAACCGTCCCGAGCTGAGTACGCAACCAGCTTCGAGAATCCTCGAGTGCCAACTTTCGCGGATGTTAGGATGGAGGGTGAGAAACGTTAGGCATCCAAGGAGGTGGAGGGACGGAGCTTCCGTCATCCTGGTTGGGAACTCGAGCATGTGGTACGGGAGACTCCCTGCTGTTTCTGAAAGGCTAGGTCACGAACTTTCCACGCCAACGGGCATAGGAAAAGGATCGTGTCTTGTGGGTAAAGTGCAACCTTCTGCAGAAGTACAACCTGTTTGAACAGCCATGCCTAGGGTCAAGGGCGAGTGTCCAGATTCTCTCCAGTATAGACTTTTCTTTCCAAAACTAGGTCTTAGGATGGGAAACCTTTTAGGCTGGGAAGCCGAACCTTAAGATCTGTGTGGTCTGTAATGGAGTTTGTGTGGTCCGGTGCGGAGTCTGTGTGATCCGCCTTTACACCTACGGAATCTGTGTGATCCGCTTTTATACCTGTGGAATCTATGTGATCCGCCCTCATACCTGTGGAATCTGAGTGATTCGCCCTCATACCTGCAGATTCTGTGTGATCCGCCTCTATACCCCATAACCTCGCAGAATCTGTGTGATCCGCTATGGGATCTATGTGATCCGTCTGAGTCTTCGTGACTCCCCAAGCTTTATCATGCTTGAATTGGAGAGTTGTTGCAGAACAACTTTCGAAATGGTTGGGGGCGTGAGCCTCCTTCCGAAAATGTTTGTCACACTAGAATTGACAAGAACACCTAGGTTTGTTTAAAATGTCTAGCCCGACCGCTCTTTGCAGCCTATATCTCTCACCTTCCCGTGACTTGTGGAGTACTTTCATACTCACCTTGCATCTCTCCCTCCTCAGAGTATGAAGGACCTGAAGACGAAGTGGACTCAGGCTTCATTGACTACGCTCAGGAGCTGGAAGACTATGAAGACCTGTAGGGGTTTCTCCTAGTTCCCAACCACGCCTGTGGAATGGGGTAGCTGCTACTGTTTTTGCTATTTTCTGTGTGGTTAGTCGTGTGCATGGGCCTGTCCGTAGCCTCGACTTGTATCAGATATTATGAAATTAATTAATGAATCGTTAAGGCTTTGGACCTATCTTTGAACTGTGAGTACTGCAATGGTGCCCAAGAGACCTGACTAAAAGTCAGAAGAGAAGGCTGCAAAGGCAGAGACACCACGAGCAACTCACAGAGGAATATGAGGAGTACCGACGCGTGAAGCAGCAGACCAAGAAGGTCTGGCGCCCTAAGGAAAAAGAAGATTCAACACTATCGGCCCCGGTCAACATGGTATTCTTCTTGTCGGCCGAGTATAGAGCAGCACCATCCGACGACAAGGCAGAAGGGTTGGAGTCCATGGCTCAGTTCGTCACACCCCCGGAGTCGGCAGTTTTTGAAAGACCGGCCGAGCTCAAACATCGGCATCTCAGGCAATTGTATATCAAGGGTCACGTTGACGACAAGCCAATCTCTAAGATATTGGTCGATGGAGGAGCAGCCGTAAACCTAATGTCGTACACGACGTTCTGCATGCTAGGGAAAACACTCGAGGACTTAACAAAGACCAACATGGTGTTGTGGGATTTCGGCGGCAACGCGTTGGACGCTAAGGGGGCAATCAACATTGAACTCACCATCGGAAGTAAGACCTTGCCAACCACGTTTTTTGTCATTGACGGCAAAGGGTCTGACAACCTATTGCTTGGAAGGAACTGGATACATGCCAACTGTTGCGTCCCATCAACAATGCACTAGCAATTGGTGCAATGGCAAGGAGATCAGGTTGAGGTGATTCAGGCCGACTGTCACACCCGGATTTAACTAATCCCAATATCGGAATTAACTCAATCCGAATGCTCTGTATATTCCTCCATGTCCCAGGAAAAGGCATGGTATACAACAACAAATTTATTACAGCCATCGATAATCGTTACGTAGATATTACAAAGGCATTTAAAGCCTCTCACCCAAAGAAAAACGACAGCAGTGGAAAACGGCTCTACGGCTCCATCTTCACAGACATCTTGAGTGCGGACAGGCCAAACTCCTTCCAACCCCGTCTTTCCATCCAATGCTGATCTCTGAGATTGGTTGTTGATAGCAAGAGTGAGTATTCACAATACTCAGCGAGCCACACGGCGGAATGCACATAATGATTCAGGCTTCAAAGGGAGGCATATAGGGTTCATTTTGCATAAACAGCATTTAAAATAAGAGCGAGATACTAAAGAAGTAAAATTAACAAGATCATTTGAGTCCAAGTCAATGGAAACCCACCATTGGCCACAACCTACCATACTACATCCATCATGAGTGTCCCTAATCTAGGTGAGATAATGTTATGCTAACAACGAAATCATCGCTCGGCATGCCCATGACCGCGGGCGCGGCTATTCGAATAGTTTGAACTCTGCAGAGTGTGTACACTTTACCCACAAGGCATGTTCACCCTTCACGCCCAAATACCACCATGGTATCTGAACAGGAGCCCATGCCAAAGCCCTTCACAATGTACCTCCCTAGTGCACCTGACTACCGCACTAGGTTTCACTAACCCCCGTAGGATAGTGCCCCTATCGGTCCAGGACAGCCCTAGGCGAGCAGTTAGCCCCCTTTTGTGCCAAACGAGCCGACGTACCCAACCAGCCAGCCCGTCCTCAACCAACTCGGTGCGTTGCACTAAGGACGTACACATTCCGGACTAGGACTTACCCACTAGACTTTTGGTTGTACTGTGAGGCTTTTGCGACAGCATTTCGCCAACCGGTCCTTAATTGCCCCGGGTGCTACCGACCAACAACTAGCTTGCACCCGGAACCCACCTTACATATTTTATTGAGTCAAATTTTAATTAAAGCCAACCTATCCATACCATTGTATTATAAGATTAAGCTTTATGGGATGCTAGTTGAACTAAGCATGGCTAAACATTACCTTAATGTCTAGTCAAACAATAATATATGTCCAACTAAACTGATTTTGTTTGATCTAGGGTGACAAAGGATGAAAGGAATACATGGATATTCAAATCAAAGGAGGTAATATACGATATATGGGATATAACTAAATAAAACAGGTGATATAGTAATAATATAACCTATGCATGCAAGTATACTTTTGAATGGAAAATAGTTTTCGAAATGGATCCAACATGATCAAGGAGGGTGTGTGTGACTTGCCTCTTGCGCTTCCGAAACGTTCTTCAAACCTTTAACGAATACCTTCTAAATCTAGACGAGACTTGAGCATTTGACTTCTAGATCCTCGGCAACAGCTCCTAGAGCACTCCCGCTGACGATTGGATCCTTCGGAACGACGGCTTCTAATGGGGCACGCGAAACGAGACTTAAAAGGCTACAAAGAACCAAACAAGCTATACAATAAAAACATACAATTTGGGAGAGGAGGATTTTAGAGGAACGATGGAACTTGAACGGGTCAATTCGGAGATTGGATGGAAAAGTTATGAGCTTCGGAAGATTGGATTTACAAGAAAAGGTGGAATCGTCATTTCATGTGAATTAACGATAGAAATCATTAATCCGAAACAACGGAGGCTCGCTCGACCGAATACGCCGAAACGGTCAACTCGGCTAGGCTGGATGGCAAGGTAGCGATGACGTCGGGTTAGGTTAGGTTTAGGGGATGGTTGGATCGGAGTCGGTCGGGACGACCGAACGATTCCGGAATGAACCATCAACCGACTAACAATTATTACATCGTCGACTGGTCGAAGGCGATTGGGAGGCTAAGATTGAGAGAATGGCCGGGACTGGGTTATGGAACGGAGATTGACTGGATGACGAAGGTTAACCTGACCACCGGGTTGGATTTGACGGACGCCGGGCAGAGGAGATGTTATGTGGATCGCTGGATTAAAAGGATGTATGCCAGACAGATGAATTAATTCGGCCGCCGGGTTAGATCGAAATGGATTAGACGGATGGCTCCAATTGACTGGGATTAAATTTACCTCTGGATTGAATGGTCGCTGATTACCGGATTAGATCTGAATGGCGACGATCAGGATCAGGAACCCAAGCAGTTCGATACCGTCGGCACTCGGTAGATTGGATTGGCATCGAGGCAAAGATGATGGCGAGGCCGGGGCGGCGGATGGTGGTGCCGACAGAGGGAGCAAGAGGGCGGCACGACCGCGAGTGGTCTGCCGCGGCAGGGCGTGAGCACGCGGCTGCAGCGGTGCGGCAGGGCATAGGACCCCCGCGGCAGGGGCGACGTGGCAGCAAGAGATTGGGCGACGGCGGCGGCATGCAAGCAACGGCATCGGGTCGGGCAGCGGCTCGGCAGCACACGGGCAGGAGAGGGCAGAGGGTGGCTCGGGGCGGCACACCGGAGGGGGTCAGCTGGCGATGGGCAGCATCCCAGGTGGCGTCGGTGGGCGGCTGCAAGTGCACCACCAGTAGGAAGACAGCAGTGCGGCACAGGAGGCAGATCGGCGCAGGGGACAGGGGGAAGGAGACTTCCTCTGGCGACGGCGCTGTTGGACGGTGACGACGACGGATGGCTCGGGGAACAAATCGGGCAGGCCGGCAAGACAAAGGGGCAGCGGCACACAAGACTGATCGGCGCGAGGAAGCAGCATGACATCCCGGCGGCCAGCAGCAGAGGAAACGGCGGCCTCCAGGGCTTCGGATCTGGTCGGCGGCGTCCAGGCAGCAGCGATGTGGAGAGGAGCAGCACGGGATGCGGCGCACAGCGGG
>KE372723.1:1325733-1335971 GCA_000418225.1 Zizania latifolia | reverse complement strand
CTTTTCTATGTATTTATTTATAAAAATTAATGAAAATATAACTTCATCAAAGTATTTTGTATTATAAACATAGTAGTATTATTTTATATATCAGATCTTATTATTTTATAATGCATTAATAATTTATGACTTCAAGATTGATCTAGACATATTTTACAATGTTATCTATTCGACAGGTAGTCTGAAGCTCTGATACAGGGTCCATATTGGGACCAATTATGTGGAAAAAATGATTTTAATTGAGCATGATAGGGAGCTGCGGGGCTGCAGTTAGGCCTGTTCATGAGTGAACCCGGCCCAAAAATCTCACCAGTGCTCAATCGTAGGTTTGTGGCCACGAAGACTATTTTTTAAAAAAAACTGAGGAAGTCATAAAAAACCGAGCAGGCCTGCATTTTTGGCTCGGGCTCTTTTCAGACTCATCCCAGGGTTTGAGCAGGTCTAGTTGCAGCCGGTGTATCGCTTACCTTTTCTATCTTCTAAGTTAAAAAAAGTTGAACCAAACATTCTTTTAATGATATAAAGTAAAATTTGTTTATCCTATATATTCCACGATTCATGATTTGTGTTGTCTAATTCTTTCGCTACTCTATATAGACTAGAAATCATCATTTGCTACTATTAAACTTTATAGAATCACACCATCACATATCCACGGTTACTCCAACTAAACAATTTCATAATTTTTTCGTAGCTTATGGTTTATAACAGTTTTCAAAACTTTTATAATAGATTTTTTATTCAGTGACTCAATCAAATAATCTCTAAGTGGGGGCTAAATCATGGTCAGGAGCATCACTAAATGACACATATGAACTACTAAGCTGGGCCATATGTTCGTCTTCTAAGACGTGCCATTACAAGACCTGGTCATCGTGACGGACCGTGTAAGTCAAAATCCTCAGTCTATAAAGGGCCACTAGACATAACGTGCGCGTTGCGCGTCTCGTTTGTAAGCATCTACTAAAGTCGCAACCAACTGAGAAGAGTAAATAACAAAATTAGCAAATAAAAGGAATAAATTTTGACATGTCAAGTTGATGTAATTGTTATGACAAGAAAAAATTATAATATATGTTCATTCATAGATATGTAGTATAAGTCTTTAGCTTATTTTATAAACAGCACATGGAACCACCCAAGTTAAAAAGTGCACAAGACGATTACGATAGCATGATGTATTAATATGTAGTGTGCTAGAAGTACATGCTAGAAATAGTTCACGGTATAATGGAAGCAGTCCGATAAATTGACTTCAACTAACTCATGGAACTAAAGCCAAAGATAAGGACTTCCTATCCGTGGTATTCGCACATACCGACATATCCCCCATTTAATCTATCAAGGAAAGAAAATGGTTATCTAACATGAACTAAGGCAGTGTTGCAAGTAATGAGAAGAGATCTATGCCAAAACAATAGGCATTTACATTGGCGCCCAATTCAATCAACACTTTGACCAGATTAGCAAATTTTTAGTTACTTTTTTGCTTTGACTTATCCGACATGTGATTATACAGTCAGTGCTAAAAAATATAGAAAGCATAATGGCAATCTTCCAGTAGTGACTAAGCAACAAAATGACTTGGTACAAGAAGGCACACCTTGATCTCAGCATCTGAGAATGGCTCTGTTCTTGACCTATGCAATAAAGGGAAGGAAAGTTTGTTAAGGGCAATACCTAAGATACCAAAAGTACATATAATGTATTTATGTAACAACATGAGGGAAGGGCAACAAAAGTGCGAAAAAAATCTGGAAGAAACTCAGAATGGCTAGTCAATTGTCTGCACCTAAGGAGAAGAACATTTCTGTTTTGATCTAGAAAGTGCATCATTATTCTCCCCTAACCAAAATTAAAAAGTTACAAATTTTCACATCTACATGTACAATATAATGAAGCCACTGGCGTAATTGTTTGCCACAGATCAGGGCATTTGATAAAAAAGGCCAGTGAATCATAGTGGTTGACAAAAAATTAGAACACATCACATACAACCGACAGACATACGAAACATTTTGAGATAAAAATAAAATCAGTACATCACATGCCCATAGTTGTTTAATGATTGACCGTCGATAGCTATAGATCAGAAATAGGAAGGTATAAGGGCCAACAAGTAACAAATTAGCATATCACCGCATCTAATTTCTTTTGAGAGGATCATTACATCGATCTGACAAGAATATTAAGTATTGTTGCAAATGTGAGTGTACTCATACCTGTCAAGGCCCAAGACAGAATAGCGTCGTGACAAAGTGCAACCCATGGCTTCCCTGGCTATCGAGGCCCAAGACAGAATAGTGTTGTGACAAAGTGCAACCCATGGCTTCCCTGTCTGTCGATCTAAAATTTGTTCTTTGATGAGAATAAAATGGTTATGCTTCCTAGTACCAGTCATTTCTTCGACTATTCTAATAATAGCTTGCATTATGGCCATCCTAAGTTCGGTAATCCAGGCATTTACTTCTCTCCTTCTTGTACATATCTTGCATTCACCTTATGTGTTCCTACATAATGCATTGATTCTGTTTGAGGATTATATTGGCATGTGAAGAAAAAATAAAATGAAAAGTTTAGAAGCTGATGTTTGGCATATATTACTACAATCAGTAATTATCTAAGAACAACTTGAGATGATGGCCCATAACAGTAATTCAATAATCCCTAAAGCGTGTGATAGTCGTATGGGAGTTAATCTATAAAGTTCATGAGCAACCATTTACAAATAATGAATAACTGTTGAAATAGAGATGTGTAAAACACATTTATGGTGTCTTATGAAAGAGCAAGGAACTGACCACTCTGTCCCTCTGATCCTCACTCTTGTCATGCATCCTCTGGTAATACCGGTCCCAGGCTTCGCCACACCGATTCGATCTATGAGGTATGCCTTCCTAGTATATGTACGGTTCCAACTGACTAAGCTTGAACTAAAAAACACAGTTTTAACAAATCTCTCTAAAATTTGCCACAAAGTCATGCATGCAGCTTACAAACCCATGGAAAAAATATGCATTTCGGTAATAATTCGATGTACTTGTGTGTAGAACCAGTTGATCGTCCGACATAGCTGACCAAACCGCGAAGCCAGAGAAAAATGCATAATCAACAACTTATAGAAAGAACTACGAAAACAACGCGGCGTGCAGCTAGGTGGCTGGCAACGCACGTGGGAGCAAGAGAAGGCTGGCGCGCTGCGTGTGACATGACATGACAGAAAGGGGAAAAGGAAAAGGCTGCACACAACGTGGGAACAGGGGCTGAGGATTGTGCTCACGCAAGGATAGTTGGCACAGTGCTTCTTCATGGTTGCTGCTTCATCCAGAGAGAAAAAGGTGCATGCACTAGTAGCAAATTAAGCAAGAAATAGGAGGGCACAACGAAAAGAATCCCAATGCAAGAAGGAATATGCATTGGGGACACCGCAATTACTGCCAAAGGCAAGGGCTTTTTAAAAAACCAACACCATAGGGCAGAATTACAGGAGCGGGACGGGGCTACGCCGGGCGGTGGGCGGGGAGGCACCGGGCGGTGCGGCGCCGGCCAGGGCGAAGCAGGGCGACGCGGGACGGAGCGGCGTCGGGCAAAGGGGCGGCGCAGGGCGAGGCTGCGCAGGGCGGTGGGTGGGGCGGGGAGGCGTCGGGCGGCGTGGGGTTGAGTAGTGTCGGGCGGCACAGGACGGAGCAGCGCTGGGCGAAAGGGACGGCACAGGACGGGTCGGGCAGAAGGGAGAGGGAGCCAAGCGGCGGTGGAGCTGGGAGAGACCGAACCACATATCGCTCCTGACCCGTTGTTTCCTCCGCTACTGCGCGCTGTCGCTGGGGCTGGGGGCTAGCGTTCGAAAATAAATCAAAGAGGCCACGCGTCGCTCGCCTGGGCGGCTACAGTAGCAGAAGCACGGAGAGGCTGCGAATTCTCCCGATCTTTAATATTAGTAACTAGACGGCGCGGAGCGCGTTGCGTGCCTGTAAAAAACTCACTGTGTGCGCATATTTTCAATGTCTAAAGTTATCAAATATATAACAAAGAAATTGTAAGTTTGCCCTCACATGAAACAAGTATCCAGTTCAGATGCTGTGCAGTACACCAACCAACAAGCTGCAGTGCAAAATGTGGATACACGAAAAGCACTTGTTTCCCGCACAATCAATCTGACGGTCCCCACACGCTCACGAACATCTCAATTCCAGAGAAATATAACATTATCTCGTCAAATTTTGAACGCAGGGCCATCGCCTTGCTAAGGTAAACAAACAGGCAAGGTGTGGAAAAGTTGAAGCTAAGCAGAGTTTCACATCAGGGCATTACGCAAAAAAAATAACATTTTCCAGATCAGCCATTAATAACAAAAAATGATGCTGACAGTAAACCAATAATTCCCACAACTCCACTGCTGTTTTTAACCTTGAAGCAAGTTACATCAATGGCCGCCAAAATCCGTGCTATGTCACTTGTATTTCCAAATATTTGGCATCGGTAGCTGGTAAAAATGAAAGTTAAAATGGAAATTTTGACAGAATATGTGGAAGACAAGTTATATTTATCATGCGCAAAACTAAACAAAAATGTGCTTAATCTCCAAGGCTTTCCTCTGCTGTTCTTTAGACAAGCCCATCTGACCCCTGCAAGACAGGATGGCACATATAAGAACCATAAAGCAAATGGATCATTTAAACATGCTCAGCATATATCATGGCTTTCGACATCAAAATAGGTGCAGATGCTTCAAGCGTACTCATTGCAGTAAAAGCTCAAACCAAGGATTTTTTGAAGCAGGTACATTCCACTGCAATTAGCCGTTTCTACCTTGTATAGAGTGCGTGTATGTATAATATATTGCAGGCGCTCATCACGTTTACAAAACAAAGACCCTTCTAACAGAAACTATATGACTGATATTTTTTGTTTTCTGTAAAAAATGTGGAGTGAACTTATAAAGGAAAAGGCTATTGAAACCAACAAAAGAGGCTTGTTTTGTAGTAATCAATGAAATTATGTCCTGCGGATAAAAATCCAAGTGAATCTAACAGCTTGTTTCCCTTCTTATTGAAAGAATCGCAATATAAACCTTTTTTACTTGGTCAGTTTAATACCGTAACCTCCATTCCTATCTAAGAAATTGAATCATTTTGTTTTGCCCACACAATACATCACTTATAAAATAATTTTGAGCAGAACGGTAATAAGCAAACCTGAAGGCCTATCAACCTTGCCGAGAAGGAGAACTGGGCGCAAGCCATACTACAAAGCCTCTGAAAGCACGAACTTTGCCTGCACTAGAGGTCCCTCCCCAACATCAACAAGCAAGACAGCCCCTCGAACCATTCCAATAACTCTCTCAACCTGTATCAAAGTCGGCAGAGGGTTTGTCACATACAGTGGAAAAATTATCATTTATTCTTAGTCCTAAACTGTCGGCAAAGGGTTTGTCACATACAGTGGGAAAATTATCAAAGTCAGCAAAGGGTTTGTCACATACGTGGGCAATCACCGCAAAATAACAAAGTCACCAGATATATAACAAAGAGAACACATAACCGTACCTATCATTTTGAAATTAGAAACTATATATTATTAGATAAACACAGACAACCAACACTGAATCACATTATACACGTGCGGCAATGATTTTTCTGAACTCAGTTGGGAACAATTAGACAGCATGGTCAGTAGTACGCATCTGAAAAGAATGACCCAGATACAAAATCCTATTGTTGAGCTGGAAAAAATGAACCAGATACAGAAGCACGACGAAACAACAGCCAAGGCAATTTTGCATTGAGATTTTATTTCTGAAACCATAGAAAGGTCTTGCCAATACTACCATAGCTAGACACAAAGAAAAATCCTAGTATGTAAGAGGAGACACATGAAACTATCCTATCAGCTGAAGCACAACATTTTTCTTACGGTACAAACTCAGATCTGTAGCTAAGTAGACTGAAGGAAATATAGGAACTGAAACTGAATGGAGAGATCAACCCAAGTAAATCAACAACTCAAGCGAACTACAACACATCATTAGGTTTGACGCTTAGCTGTGTTCTGCATACAAATAGGCTTAACAGAATGGTCATAACTTGTTCTTTTTATTGGCAGCTGATTTTGAGAAACATACTAATAATATTGATTCCATAATGCATAAAACTCTAAAAGGCAATGGATATGTGGTAGCCCTCTTTTTTGGAATTCTACGGTGTATAGAACTGCAAAGCCACAAACATATATAACAGTGTTAATTAGGCTATAATCTATTAGTCTTTTTTAAAGATGTATTATCACCTGCAACGACTCTTCCAAATGGACGGCCTTCTCTAATACCAGCAATAAAATCATTAACTTTCATGTTAAATACTCGAACTATCATATCAGCTCTATCGGAGGCACGCTGCCCAGCCTCAAATCGGATCGATTCAGCAATTTCTTGCCACTTTAAATTACATGTAAACATGATAAATAAATCTGGCGATTCATATACACGACAAATAGCCATCGCATCTTAATAATTCATAACCATATATCGTCTACCTCCAGTGAAACTCGATGGAAGCACAACTCTTTTTCCGATAGAATCACCAGTCACAGCGCCTCGATCAATAGCATCTACAATCCCTTGCGCTGTTTCAGAACATAATTCTTTCTAGTGGTCAGCTATGAACTGAAGCCTATTTGCTTCTATAGTAGAAAATAGGTCAACATTTATTTGATCACTAAGACGACCATAGCATGTAAAAGGATTCGGCTCATTTAATCGATAGTGGATCCTATATCTGTAGTATTCTAGCATAGTGACATATTTTCTACCAACACCATCATAATTGTTATATTTAATGCCAAGGTGAAACCCTTTCTCACCATATGGGAAAAGCAAAGGATATTGCAACGCCATACAGAAAGGATGAAGGGAGGAGACATGCCGCAGGCCATGCTCTTTATCGTGCACAAGTATATCAAAAGCATGTTCTTTCTCACAGAAATCACCAACTATTATAGCTGCAATTTCGCCACTTGTTGGCAAATTATATTGGATTTCATCTTTTGCATTGCACCCTAGAAGGCACAAGGTAATTTTCTCATTACCATGCTCAGCTAACCGTTCTCTAGCATACCGGAATTTTTGGACAAGTTTATTATGGCTATCTAACATAGAGGTCAGCTCATTGACAATTTCAAGGTCAGCCTCGGTATCGCCATTATTTTCAAATATATTTACTCTATTCTGTGTTTCATGCTCTGGATCATAGATATAAAGTTGCGCGAACTTAGGTTGCGTTCCATGGCAAGGCAAAAGAGTTCCAATACGATGATGCACAACTCCGTTTATTTTAAAAACATAAGGTGATTTTCCAGTATTAATAGTATTGTCAATAGATGCACCAATCGATGTGAAGACAAACATAGAATTGTAGGATCTTATTTGCCTAAGAAATCACTTTGCACGTGGGCCACCATCATATTTCAATAAAGACGCAAGCAGCTCTGGAGGCTCAGCTATAGAAGCTAATTTTATTTTCCCACTTTTACAGCACAGGTTATATACAATTTTACGTCCTGACGCATTCGATGCACTCTTCACTCTTTCTTGGTACCAGAAAAGAGCACCGCAGTAAGGACACTGGTGCGTTGGTGGCCCATAGTATGATCTCTTAGGGTACAACGTTGTACATAAAAACAATGTTTTTCAGTTGAAAGTAAACAGTTCAATAACAATGAATATGTGCTGGTTGTTAGGCCAAACCCTTTAGAGTCTCAATATCCTGCTGTTTGGCTGAATTAAAACGATCTGTCCCAAGTGACATTTCGGCTGTAACATCAAGACCGTCATGTCACTAATTTTCTCAGGCGCAATAAATGTGGGCTTATTACCAAGTCTATCGCATTAATTTAAACAACATACCATTTATTTCAGCCTGAAGCGATTGTGGCACATTAGCATTCAGCCTTAATAGATGACGCCTTTGCCTATTTGATTTGGTCATTGTAGATGAAAAATCCATAACAGATCTTGGACGTTTTGCTCTAGCTACACTTGTTTCCCCAATTTCATGTACAGCGCAAATGACATTAGGACAACATGTCGGCTGTACGTTTGATTTAACTTGCTTATCACGATTAGGGTGTGCCCTTGCACATCTTCTAGAGAAGCTAACCGGCATGCCTTTATTCCGAACAACCGGGGAATATGCAGGGCATGACATGACAAGCAAGGAAACGGCAGAGCAGAGGTAAGTGGCTAGCAGATATACAAACAGGAATGATATAACCACGAAAGCCCACAACACTTCAATAACACCGTAAACCAAAGCAGAGAAAGGTAAGAAAAAGGAAAGTGACTGAGAATCCTAAAATCTCTAACATATGAGCTGCTAAAGACCAGGAAAGAAATAGAAGAAGGCACTAAGCAAGTATATACAGACCCAAAGCATGCTAATATGGAGACACACATATATCTATAGATGTGCAGTGGATATGTAGCAGTAATAAACATGTCAGCGGCAAGTAGGGCACAAAAACTAATGGCAATGTAAACACCAACAAAACATTGCAGCACACATATAGCAAATAAGTAAAGCAGCACATAAAAGATACAAGAGATAGCACATACCTGTCAAGAAGGGACCTCACAGCAAACAAGCAGGCCAAAAAGGAGAAAGCAGGGTAAGCAGAGTATCCGCTGGCCCGGCCAACCAGCAAAAAACTGGACACAATAACAAAGGAGACATTTATCAAGAAACAATAGCAAATGGCGTAAGCAAATGCCAAAACAGGACAGTCTAAAGCTTAGGTGAAACCTGGCTGGCCGAGAAAAGCACACAGATGATGCCACCAAAGCACAATGCGCAGGGAAGCTACGAAACAGAAATAAAATGGTATCAGCGAAAAGTGTAGATGAAGGAAAACTGAAATATAGAAAAAGAACTCAGTGAGCACACAGACTTGGATTCAGCAAGAACACAAACTTGTATCCAGCAAGAACAAAGGCTGAAGAACAAGAGCAGGAGAAGGAGACAGAACCAAGTAAACGGTGTTAGATATATATAAAGGACATGTATCAAAAGCACAGGCAAAGCACTGGGAAAACCACACTGAACTGCTCACCCACTGTGCAAACAATGTAATATCGTATACAGTCAAAAACATATAGTGCAGCCCATGTCTTTCACAATAAATGGTCTAGAAAGCAGGTAGTCAGTTCAGGATAGGCAAGGCAACTGCTGTAAGCATAGTACACCATGTGCTCAGGTAAGGCATGAGAAAAAACTACTGCAAATCATGGTGCACCCACAGTGCAAATAATGGCAGCACAGTGCAATCAGTCTTTTCAAATCATAGCTTGCTTTTCTAGGGTGCCACATGATCAATTTAATCTTTGTTTAGAGGACAGACATGTCCTTTTTAGAAGCAGCGGCTCGATTTGGTCTTTGAACCATCAATGCAAAGAAAAAAGGAAGGGGAAAAGAGCCCAACAACTCCCACTATCGGGTGCTGCCTATATCTTTGAACCAGTACTGCAAAGAAGTTCAAATGGCTCCATAACTTCGTGGCACACTCCGCTCCTATCTCCATACTACTACATACTTTGTGAACAAAGGCCTTTGGCCAGAGCTACCATTAAAATTTGCATGGTCATGGGATAAAATCACTGCAGGAGAACCCATTATGCATATGAGGGAAAAATCAGCACATCTGGGAATGATCTAAGGCATAAATGTCGCTTCATGCACTCATAGTCCTTGCCCAGGTTGCTAAAAGACCCAATCACGCTAAACTCCCCTCTATAAAGAAACGATAGCTTGATAACCCAAGGAATACTGTACGAAAACCAATTCAGCTGTATGCAGGCAGATTAAAACAAAGCAAACACAGCAGCAGATGCAGCACAACTAACCCTGAGATCATCTAGGATATCGCCCCATGTCTGCAATGCGGGCAGCATCCAAAAGAAAGGATGTTGTATGACATATACGGTCGCTGGTCTGCTGACACTAAAATCGGCAGGAAACAACCTAAACAAAGAAACTAACCTGAACAATAAGAGGGAGGCAGTGAGGTCAGTAGCATATGAGTAAGCATAACGGAGGCAGTGAGGTCAGTAGCATAGGTCACATTTGGTTAGAAGCAACAGAGGAAGAATACTGGACATGCCAGATTTCCCACCGAATCGAGTGCATCTCCTTCCTCAGATTAGCGTCAGCTAACTATATCAGAGGCAGAAAGAACTACAAATACCACAC
>KE372723.1:1296344-1307350 GCA_000418225.1 Zizania latifolia | reverse complement strand
TAATTCGTTCTGAGCTGCTTAATCTTGGGGATTACAATGTTCATTTGGCGAGGCTTACTGATGGTGGAAGAAACAGTAAGTTGAAAAAGTACTTGAAAGATCAGTTCTTGTTTAAGTTGGACAATGTTGTTCACTTGTTTGCTATAGATATACTGGCATTATTCTAGCATTTAGTCAGTGAAAATTCATCATGCATGCTGTTTACTGGCTAATTTCACTTAAAGCAAGTATATCCCTGTATTGATGAAACTAATACGAGAAAGAAATGACAAAAAAAGCATAATTTCACCTTCCATCCATTCATCAGGTTGCTGAGTGCCTGAGTACTTGACTTGGATTATAAAATCCAAAATGTTACTGAGCCTATTTGTTAATGATATTTTTCCTAACATGATCTCGTGAATCAAGTATTTGTTTATTAGCAGAATAAGTCATGCAATGCATGACCTTGGGCCTTACAATTTTCTAGTGTCTAGCATAAAGAAGGGAACAAGTGTAAGCATCTGTTTGAGCTATGAGAAAGCATGCATATAACTCTACCCCTTCGTTTCAACCATTTTAAGCCTTTTATAGTAGCTGAATGGTTGTTAATTGTTTGACAAATTTAAGAAAACACAACAAATGCTATGTAATTTGAGCATGTGATCTGTAATTTAAGCTAAGCTGCTGTATTATGATTTTAGATATTTTTTGGTGGAGAGTTTTCATGTATGTCTTTTATTCATCCTCAGAGGCTGCAACAGAATTCGCTATATCACTTGTCCAGACATTGATTACCGAAGAATCCATTAGCATCTCTGAGGTTTATAATGTTGTTGATGCCTTATCAAAGGTAAGCCGTTTATTATCAGATGTTTTATTCGGTTGGTCCTATGACCACCTATTTGGCTTACACACATGCTATTTTGCAGCTTGCAATTAGGCCCACTTCTCCTGAATCACTGCAGCAGTTGATTGAAATCGCAAGGAGCTTTGCTGCCATGAAGGATGAAAATATTAGGCAATCAAAGGATAAAAAGGTCTGGAGATTGATAATTTGTCATACCTTCCATTGTTTCAACTTTCAAATGTTTTTCTGACTCAAGAAGTTACATTTGATTGTTGTCAGGTTTTATCTGGCCGTCCTTTGATGAACAAAGATGAAAATAATGCTAAAGACGTTGTATTCACTGATGCTGTTGGATTTCAGGAAAAGGTTTATCAAACACAGCATTTTAGTTTTCATTGTGGATTTTATGATTTATCATACTCTTGAAACTATTAGAGAGAACAATTCGTGCAACATGTGTATTAATGTGACCATACAGTTTAGTGCAATATACTAGCTAATCAACAGTTCTGCACAGGAGCATTCATTTTTTGTCAACATGGCTAGAAGATATGCCACGTAGTTAAAACATTTCAATGCCACCACCCGTAGAATAATTAATATGTTGCTGAACTCAATTATTTTTAACCCTAATCATCCTGCAATAATCCTTAACCGAATTTGTCGATATTTTCAAATGAGTTTATACAAGTGCATTGTATTCCCCCTCTAGTAGTTTTGTCGTTGGTACTGTTTATTGGCTCAACATTTTTATCTTGCATATGCATAGTACTGTAGTGTGCACATGTGCTAATAAAAACAAACAAACTAGTTATGCATAATTGCATATTATTGTGGTTTTGTGCAAGTGACTTGATGTGTTTTTCCTTAGTAGATTAGTATCGCATTAGTTTGATTAGACAGATACATTACAAATGATCTTGAAGAATGTTATTGTCAAATTTTCTGGTTCAAGCAGTTAATATTCTTTGTACATGGGGTTAGAGAGCTTGTACTTTTTGTATGGAAATATTACTTAACTTTGCAATATTTGTTTAAATTTCCAAAATAAAAATCTAAATCTGTAGATATGCATTTGGTTAAATTTCTTTTAAAAATAACTGTTTTAAATTGCTGTTGCATATATTTCCAGTTTCAGTATTTTTGTGCCCATAACATTTAATATCATTAACTTCGAAATTTCAATACCATAGAATGCTAATGCATTATTTGGATGATACCCAGGTTGCCGTATCATTCTCTGAGTGGTGTAATATATGCGATCATCCAACTATGGGCGATTCGGCATATACTCATTACATTGTGCAGCTACAACAGGATGGCATGCTGAAGGGAGATGATTTGACCGACCGCTTTTTCTATATTCTCACTGTGATTCTTCTACCCTGTATCGTTTTTCTAATGGTCTTTATGATACATGGGTGTTAATATTTTCTAAAATTGTCCAGGAACTTGCAGTTGCACACTCTGTAGTCTCTGAGCAAGTTGTTCCTGGTGGAATTTCTCAGCAGCCAACCCAGCAACTCCAGATTTCGTACTTCTCTATTGATTCATATTCAAAGCTTGTGGCGTTGGTGGTCAAGGTATATTTAATGCTATTCTGCATATGTTTTAAAGGTGAACGTGGCCAAAAATCCGAATGAATATTCTATACTCCATCCATTCATTCATTCATTCTTAGAAGGCCTATTTTGATTCAAAAGAAGTCTTATAAACTTTGACCATCAATTTCTTATAAAGCATATTCTTAATAGGTACAAAACTTATATTGTGTGAAAGTGCTTTGGAGTACATATCTATTAGTACAAACTTTATACACCAAATGTATCTGTATGTTAACTAATTATTGGTCAAAATCTTCAAAATTTGACTTTTGAAGAATGAAAATATTCCTTATAAAAGAGAATGGATGGAATATTTCATTATATTAAGCAAATCGGGATGGTATGTGCAAATAATTCAAAAAAAAGTTTGCCCCAGAACTTATTACTTCCTGTCTCACACTTGTATGAGGCAAATTTTATAGTACATCCAAATAAATATGGACCATTTATCTTAACCAATTGAACGGTCACAATTAAGGACAACCTATTACCTCTTGGCACCTATGAGGTAACAGGAGGTAATATATCACCCATAATTATTATATTTATTTTATGTTTTTTAGAAAGTCAATTATTAATGTATATTAATTAGTTGCTTTGGTTTAAAAGATTTGATAGACAAAATTTTCTCCTATTGATTTAAGGAAAGAGATTGATCAGAAAAGCTGAAGTTGCATGAAACATGTACATTATTTAATTTTTTTATTTCCAAAAAAATCAATGGGGCAAATTTATTACAAATTCACAACTCTTACCTCATAAGAGAGGTAAGTGGTTGTCATGAACTTGATTCATGATGAGATAAACATCGTTGAGAGGATAGCCGGACAACGTTAACTGCTAGGGATAAGAGGACTTTAGACTGGAATGATGAACATTGGGAAGAGATTAGACTAATTCATCATTGTTTCTCAATTGATTACATGAGATCTCTATATAGAGACGGCTAACTTGACATATAAGAAAATAATCCATGCTATTATAGAATCCAATCTAATCTCTATGTCTAATTCCTAACTAAAATCAATATATTTCTAATTAATAGATGTAATACCGAAATAATTCTCCATCCTAAATTACCTAACTTGCCATATGGGCCTATTTCTACAGTACCGTGTATTGTTCATGTTGCTACAATACCATGCTACAGTACTGACCCATAACATTACACCCCTTGCGGCGAGGCAGCTCATCCTTGAGCTGTGGCGATGGCCATGGTTGAAGTCATTGATGACACGCAGATGATGGCTGCTTATTCCTCGAAGATTGTGGCTTTGATACCAAATTGTCATGAACCTAATTCATGACGGGATAAACACCGTCAGGAGGATAGCCGGGTGGTGTTGGCTACCAGGAATGAGAGGAGGATTTTAGACTGGGATGATGAACATTGGGGAGAGATTAAACTAATTCATTATTGTGTCTCAATTGAGTGCATGAGATCCCTTTATATAGGGAGGACTAACTTGACATATAAGAAAATAATCCTTATTATTATAACAACCAATCTAATCTCTATATCTAATTCTTAACTAATATATGTAATATCAAAATAACTATATCTCCATCCTAAATCACCTGACTTGCCATATGTGCCTATTGCTACAGTACCATGTACTGTTCAGGTGTTGCTACAGTACCGACCCATAATAGTGTACCATAAAAGAGCCATTATTTGATGCGGGGATGGTGCGTAAAATGCATAAAGTACATACACCTGTACCATGACATCCCTTTTAAAATAAATGTTTCACAGCCATATTTGGGAAAATTTACATATATCGTTGCCTGATTTCTTTAGCATAGATTATTCCTATCACTAAAATTGCTTTAACCAACATATTACATTCATTTATGTTTAAGTGTTTTGTTATTTTCATAGTTATCAAGGCGTCACTAAAGCGTCGCTTAGGCATCGCTTTAGCGACAAGGCGGTCTGCGGGGGTAAGGCGTCCTGACGCCTTACCCCCTAGGGTGCTCCCTTGTGCAGCCTGGCGAGCAGAGGGCTCGGCGTGACGCAGATCCGGCGCGGAGAGGCCAGGTGGGGTCGGGCGTAGCGCGGCTAGGCGTGAGCGGCGCGCGGCGAGGCCGGGCGCGGCGTGGCTAGGTGCGAGCGACGCGCGGCGAGGCCAGGCGCGGCGCGGAAGAGAGGGGAGGGAAGAGAAGAGGGGAAGAAGGGTGTCCGGGCAGTGGCCAGTGCGGATGGAGCTGGAAGCTTGGAAGAGTGAGCTGAGAGTGGGGGAGAGAAGTTTAGAGGGGAGAGAGAAGTTAGGGTTGAGAGATGAAAAATACTAATGGGCTATACTTTAAATATACCATTAGATTAGATTTATATAAATAGATTATTAACTAAACTTTAAATATAATATTAGACATAATTTTAAATGTGCTATTACAATTTTAACTTGTATATTTTTAGTCTTATAAGGTATTATATTGCAATTTGATATTATATTGCTATTTTTATCATGCTATAGTGCTATTATTATTTGTAATTTACTACTTATCTATTGATATTTTTTCTAAATCCTATATTTTCTATAGGCGTAAGGTG
Organism: Zizania latifolia; assembly: GCA_000418225.1. Taxonomy (NCBI): domain Eukaryota; kingdom Viridiplantae; phylum Streptophyta; class Magnoliopsida; order Poales; family Poaceae; genus Zizania; species Zizania latifolia. The sequence continues at coordinate 1,302,363 of KE372723.1, read as the reverse complement.
TTCACCGTCTCGCCTCGCCTTACCGCCTTAATAACTATCGTTATTTTACTAAGAAATCATATAGACTTGTTTTTAAGTTGATGTTATGGTGAAAAACATTTATCAATGAAGTATGAACATTGATCAACTGTAGCTTTTGTGGGAAATGCCAAGCACTTTTTGATACACTGTACTTACTGTATTATTTATTGATTTCTTCAGTACTCCTCTGTGGATCTAGGACCAAATAAAGGCAGCTTTCTTAATAAGGTCAGTATTACCATGTTGGTGAGTCTTTGGGAATTTATATTGGCATTGCCATTAAGTTTTCCTTCACTTGTTCTGTGCAGATTCTTTCTGTCATAGTTAGGACTATTCAGAGAGACACTGAAGAAAAGAAAGTTTCTTTCAACCCTCGGACATATTTTCGTTTGTTCATAAATTTGCTAAGTGAGCTTAGCACTTCTGATCTTCACCATGATAGTGCTAACTTTCAGGTACATGTCATGCATGCTTAGATTGTATAACCGATTCTATATGTTACTTACCCAGTTCAATTGTAAGGTGTTTTAGTTTTGTCCTAAGTCAAAATTTTCTAACTTTGACTGAGTTTATAGAAAAATGTACCAGCATCTACAACATCAAATTAGTTTCATTAAATCCACCATACAAGTATGCAGATGTTAATGTATTTTTCTATAAATTTGATCAAAGTTAGAGAAGTTTGACTTAAGACAACTAAAATACCTTACAATCTGGAATGGAGGTAGTAGTAAAATTTTCAGATTTGCATGGCTTGTTGGCACCACTTATTTTTAACAGTTAGATGTACCAGGTTTTGACTGCATTTGCAAATGCCTTCCATGTGCTTCAACCCTTGAGAGTTCCTGCATGGAGGTTTGTCATGACCTTTTAATCCCACTTGTTACTCATTCTTTGTGACTGCGTCCTCCTTTTGTTACATTCTTTGTAGGCACTTTATAATATATTTTTTCCAGTGCCTTCGATTCCAATTGAACTTTTCAATTTTTATTAGCACAGTTGCCAGTACTATTTCTTGCTTTGAGCTTCATGAAATGATGCTTAGTATTTCCTCTTTTCACAATGCCAATTAAAGAATGTGCATAATAGTGGAAAATAGTGTGGCTGGCTTGGTTTGCTGAATTATCTAGTCCTGGAATTATATGATCTTAATGCCAAACATGCTACCTTCTTGTTTGGTTTGAGGTGTAGAATGAGTTGGTTCATAACCATATTGTTTCACTGCGTCACAATTTCATACAAGATGAAGAATAAGGATAAGGTTATCGCAACCAAAATTGCAGATGACCGACTGTTCTAGGATAATTTAATTTTAGGAATAATTCAATCTTTAATAAATGACAGAATGATGTATTGTTACTGCCTCACGCAGTTCTGTACATGTATCAATGAAGACCATAATTCGATAGGAATGTTCAAACATGATGATCCTCTTTGTAAATCATATTTGTTTCGCTGCTTGTCTTTAACTAAAGTCTGTTTTCCCTCGTAGTTTTGCTTGGCTTGATTTGGTGAGCCATAGAAGCTTCATGCCAAAGCTATTGCTGTGCAATTCACAAAAGGGCTGGCCATTCTTCCAGAGGTTGCTTGTTGATTTGTTCAAATTCATGGAACCATATTTGAGAAATGCTGAACTGGGACAACCTGTAAGTAAAGTTCCTGCATTTTCATTGCTGCCATTTGTTACATGGTGTGTTGTATTGTAAAATTGGTTCACTATTTTTTCTTTTGTAGATACACCTTTTGTACAAAGGAACCTTGAGAGTGCTACTTGTGCTACTGCATGACTTCCCTGAGTTTCTTTGCGATTACCACTTCAGTTTCTGTGATGTGATTCCTCCAAGCTGCATTCAAATGCGTAATGTTATTCTTAGTGCTTTCCCACGCAATATGAGACTTCCAGATCCCTCTACTCCAAACTTGAAGGTGTTTACTAACTGTGAATACGTAACACTGTAATCCAACCCCTAGCTAACAAGTATTTAACCAGCTTAAGCAATCTTTTGTAACACAGATTGATCTTCTGGCTGAGATTTCAATAGCTCCAAGAATCATGTCTGATGTGGAAGGTGCCTTGAAGTCAAAGCAAATGAAGACTCAGATTGACGAGTACCTCAAGGTGAATAATAAATTGCTGCCGTCGTTTTATTTTATGGACTTCTGATTGTCCTAAATCCATTTCTCTGGTGTAACAATGGTTTAGAGTGTGTCTCTACTAGTCACTCATTTTAAACTGAGGCATTCAGAAAGTATATTTTTTAAAAACTAATCGAGGATGGTATATATATGTTCCCACTCACTTGTATCCATGCAGAGACCAGAAGGCTCCTTTTTAACTGATTTAAAGCAGAAGTTACTTCTACCTCAAAACGAAGCAAATATTGCTGGGACTCGTTACAATGTCCCTCTAGTTAATTCACTTGTCCTCTACGTGGGCATGCAGGTCAGTTTCTAAATCTACCATTTGCTAGTTTGTTCTGTTAATACTGAGATTTTTTTCAAAGGCATTATCAGATATTTTATAACATTTTTGCCACTGTCTTGCATCCATCTAGCCAAGCAATATTTTTATTGCCCTTTTTATGCCTCCCCCTTTTTTCACAATGCTAATTGAGTTGGGTTTTCCTATTGCATGACATATACCATGTTTTGAGTGAATTCATCAAATGATATGGATCTACAAATTATAGTCATGAAGTGGCTAAACTTTATTTGCCTGTGTTGTATATCACTTTCCATAACATTCTTGAGGCTAAGCTGGTATTTAAATGTTAAATGCAGGCTGTGCAACAGTTGCAGCTTAATAAGGCAAATGCATCCGCGTCAGCACAGCAAATCAACCAAAGTCCTCCGCTAGATATTTTCCAGATTGAAACAGTTACTGAGGTCTTCAGAAGTCTTGTAATGAATTCAGATACGGAAGGTCGCTACCTCCTCCTCAATGCGATCGCCAACCAGCTGCGCTATCCAAACAACCACACACACTACTTTTCCTTCATAATTCTTTACTTGTTTTCTGAGGCGACCCAGGTAGCAGTTATTACTATTTTGGTTTTGTTGTCATTCGCTTGCAAGTAGTCTCTAATTCTGATGAAGCTCAATTTGAACCCACAGGAAATTGTTCAGGAACAGATAACAAGGGTTCTTTTGGAACGCCTAATAGTTAACCGCCCTCACCCATGGGGATTACTTATTACCTTCATTGAGCTGATAAAGGTATGCTACCGTGACAGTTTTCATCGAGGGTTGAATTTTGGAAGAAAAGGTTTAACACAGAATTGCTTTTCTTCAGAATCCACGCTACAGCTTTTGGGCTCGATCATTTACTCGTTGTGCACCTGAGATTGAGAAGCTCTTTGAGTCTGTTGCAAGATCTTGTGGAGGAAAAGCGGGAGATGATGGAGTTGGTCTCCCTGATGGTAGCCACTAAAGAGGGCCTTGATTTGTTAAATTAGTTGTACATTTTGGGATGTTCATTTCCTGCTTTGTTTCTGCTCCTCCTGATATCAAACAATTCTAACTTTACCTCTTTCATTTAATTATTAGTTGGCCGTATATATTCAGAATTACCTTTTAATGGCGTAGAGCTTAAATTTGCTGAATAGACGTCTTTGCGCCGGTGAACTCGACGCTTGAGTGGCCATAGGGGAGAGCTTGGGCAGCGTTATTAGTGTTAGTTTGTCCAACCTATATATGGGCCAAAACTTTCTTAAGTCGGACTTGTGTGCCCCTTTCTTTTATGCGGAAAATGGGCCGTTCATCAGCCACCTTTCAATTTAACAAAACTTTGTTGTCCTGGTAGGCCTTTGATGGTATGGGAATATCTCACTTTTTTAATGGGTGTTTAATTATGAAATGTCAAAGTTTTCAATGTTTCCCTGAATTTGAAAGTATTTTAGAAGTTAATCGAACTGTCACCTAAATACAGTGATATCACTAGAATATAGGGATAAATTCTCAATGGTTCAAGCACATGAAGAAAATCTTTGCAAATATTCAATTGAAAGTCTCTTCAGTTAAGGATATCTTTGGAAATATTCCATTTAAAGTCTCTTTTTATAGTCTTCAATTTGTTGTTGCGCCTTCCGGTCTTTGACAAGTTTTCTCCTATTAGAGCTACACATATTATCGGACTTTTTGTGTGCCTGTAAATCGGACGCACCCATCAACACTTCACAATTTGAGTTTAACAACATTTTACAACTTAAGTTTGTCATATCCATCAATATATCTAAAAACATGTGGCAAACTCTTATAAATCATTTTCATTATGAATATTTCATTTGTTGATTCTCAACATATGAATTAAAACTTGATGTTAGAACTTAACCTAACACAAGAACTAGTACTAAGTTGTCATAAATCATCAAAACATAATGGCTAAAATATAAGAGGAATGGAAAGTTAAGGAACACATATCAAACCATTGTAATGCCAAAAAAATGTGCAACACAAAAGAAGGAAGAAATATGCCAGGCAAGGCGAGGTCATTTAAAAATTTCGCTATACTCTATGTATCTATTTACAATTGCGTAACTTCCCTTAGCGATATAAGAAATTGTACGTTTGCAACAAAAGCTCCAAACGCACGATTGCTGGTAGTAACATGTGAGTGATGATATCTTGATCCCAAGGCGGTAAACGGTTGGCCAAACCTACACAGTTTAAATGGCGTGTACACGGTATTACATGAATTACATGTTTTTATATTTTATTGAAAAAATAGTCATGCATGTATATATGACTAGAAATAGATATATAATTAAAAGATGCATGATATATTTTTCAATGAGAATGATTGTATCAGATATTTGCTATGAATTTTTATGAACATATAACTTGAATATGAAAATAATACCCGTTATCTGAGACCCATGTTCATAACCGCCACCAGTGGGCGTCATATACCCACCACCACGGTATACCTATTTAACCCGATGTGACCTCCGGGTACCCTATGGCCCATGAAGCGGGATTCGGTTCCAATAAGGAAGGATGAGTCCTTATCGAATGATTAGATGATTCGGTTCCAATAAGGAAGGATGAGTCCTTATCGAATGATTAGACTCCAAAAATAGCATAAAGAGATATGTTTATATCAGAATCCATGTAATTAGAAATTTAATTAGGAATTTAGTACGAGTTTGGTAGCGATAGATCGACTCGGGATAGAGTCATGAGAGTTGTTTGCCTCACTCTCCTGAGTATATAAAGGAGGCGAGAACCCCAGAAACATCTATCATCTAATCATCCAATCTAAGCTTTCTAGCGTATTTTTCTTGCTTTCGACGCCTTAAGACTCATAGCTTGATTGCGTCGTATTGTAAGCTCCACCACCATATTAAACACCAAAACCATTATTATTCTTTGGGAGACCCGAACCAGTATAAATCTTGGCTCTTGTGTTCTTGTGTTCTAGGAGTCAACCATCGGGTTCGAAGACGCTACGCTTCCCTTACACACATCTAATCACCACCTCGGGTATCCTTTGGGTGGTGGACTGCTCGGTGATTTACCGATAGTTGGCGTGCTAGATAGGGGATCGTGGTGACTTTCATCAGGATCCGATGGCATCATCACACTGTTTCGCTCAAGTACTCTTGTACCCTTACCCTTAAGTGAACAAGCTAGATTTTATTTTTGCGCACTCCACATCATACGCTTTATTGCTGACCTGCTAGGCTCGACCCCTCTTGAGTTGGTGCGAAATATCATACGCCTAGCTCACCGGTTGTGCCCCTATAAAGTAGCTCTGGGTTTAGCGTTGATAAGAGTGAAAAAGAGCTGGCGTTAGCGCCCCTCTCAGCACGCGGCCACTTGCTAAGATCCTCGGTGAGGAGCCATGGTGTATACCATGGGGATGATGAGTGATTGTCAACGGGGTGAAGAAGAGTAGAGATGAAGAGACTTGACCGTGACGGAGTTCGCGTGCGACTCAGGTACACGGATGGACGCTGGTCGGACAGAGGGGTCGCGAGGGCGTGCCAGTCCAATCCGG